>JAQGAP010000038.1:0-99253 GCA_034697805.1 Orchesella bifasciata
TAGTCTCACGCGTGTGCGGTGATGGCTTTAACCTGATCTCGTGACGCACCGAGCTAGGGCTCCCCCCTCTACGGGTGCGGTGCGGGTAACTCACGCCTAATCCAATCTCCTATGATGAGGTGCCTGGTGTCTGTCTTGCCACTGTTCAGTGAATGTAGCCTTTCCTTTGTTTTTCCGAATTTTTTGTAAATCTGACCTTCTGTCATGACATGCCATTTTTTAAAAAAAAAAAAAACATTTATGATATGATTTAACATAACATTGTTAGTCTTTCTTACTTAAATGTTCTGTAGCCTAGAATATGGATTTCAGCATCATGTATCATGTATGTTTATAAGAAGTCTGCAATAAACTCCTAATAATAATAATTTACGTCATGGTACAGCATGGATGGGGTATCATCGATACTCGATAAATAGAAATATTTACTAAATATTTCCCAGCAGGTTATTGTTAACCTTACGCTCTTTATAAGCCATATATTTAGAACAACCATATCGCATATAAAGAAATTTAGAAGAATTTAGTAGTCAACGCATCAAACAATCATTGTGATTTTTTTAACGCTTTTATTTAACTGTAAAGTGGCAGGTGGCTGTACACTACCTACGAAATACGCAGAACACTTCAACTCCCACATTTGACTTGAGAGCTAGTTAAAAGCATATTGGCGCCGAGTTTCTTTATGGAAAACACAAGACTTCCTGGAACGAACTTCCCTTTGGTAGAAGTTGTATCAATTGCGCAAGTACATTCTTCAAATGAAACAAGACGGCTTGACAAACGATATCACATCGTCCCTCGCAGTCGCTACCTTTTATATTTGTGTGCGTTGGAGTTGGGATGCAAAATCATCATTAGGAAATAGAGTTGGAAAAAGAATACAATGTTTGTATTCCTCGGGGCTTCATATTTTCCACGAAATTACGATAGACAACATGAATATGGAAAATGTTTGTACTCTTCTAAACATAAATTCATACACGACTCGTCCTATATTTTGTACATCCACATGATGAGTAAAGAGACACACAAGTGGACGACAAAAGAGCAGTATCCGATATTGTGTTTTACAATGTCCATAGCAGCATGTTTACGAATGGATGTTATATCATTGTGTGGACATGTTGATAAATATAAATACAGATATTACTGTCCATTACATCTATCCCCAGAACCCAACTAGCAACCAGCTAGTCACTCACAACCAGAAGGCTCATGGGATCTTGGTCAATTTTCACTAAATGACTTGGCATGTTGATTCAAGGTTTGTCAAAGCTTTCAAGTGAACAAACTGCTTGGTAGTAGTGAAGCCGGAGCTACGAGCTTCGTCAATGTGAACGAATAAAGTTATAAGATGTGGTAAGAAAAGAAGGAGCATACATGTCGTCGTCCACCGCACACTTTTTCTGCTTACGTAGGATTGGATATCCGTTCCTTTCCACTAAATAAAATTGTTCAAGAACCAAGTTCCGAAAACGAGCAGCAACGTTGTGGCCCTCCCTTGTCTCCTCGCGTTTAAGTAAGTAGGGAGACGGTTTCGGAAACAAATTTCCTGATGTATTTGCTCGTCCGCTTCTGTTGACAAGGATGCTATTCGATGTACCATATTATGTGACATTTAAGGACGTACAAATGTATGTCAGTAGAGATGCCTAAAGAAAGTAGAAATTTGCTAAGATAATAATAAATATACCTATAACATTCTCCACAATATTCCCCTGTATGCGTTATTGTTTGTATTTACCAGCCAACTTTTAAAACTCGTCTTCAAACGAAAGATAACGCAATATTTGTAAAATGGAATGCACAACTTTTAGCTACGTTTGTAGGTGTTAAGTAACTTTCTAAGAAATTTATTCGTCATCGATTCAGTTTTTTCCAGGAAGGAAAGCGAGGCTTGTATTGAAAAGTCTAAAAATATTTCTCACCTAAACTTTGACATCTAGATAGGGGCAATAAATCCAACATTTGGGCGAGTGAAACACCCAGTTGAGATGTGTAAGAGTTTATCTCAACTTTCATATCCGCTATATATACCATGAGGAAGAAAGATATGGTTTCAGCTGACGAATGAAAACTAATACATGTGAGAACAAGTGATAAGCGACACTGGGAGAGAGAGAAAGAAAACCTGAATGAAAAAAGGGAAGAAGGAAGTACCTCATTAATATTTAATCAATGTTGACGGACTGAATGTATAGCTCTCTGGGTCCTTCATGGATTGTCTGCGTAAACGTTTCTTCACTGGAAGAACGGAGCGTTTCAAGTGGTTTCTCCCAAAATACTGTGTGGTTAAACAGGATTATTGGATCGTGTTTTACTAAAAAATCAGGCCAAAATGCAAAATGTGTAAAACCGAACTAGCTGATGCTGGATGCCTTGTTTGCTCATCAAAATACATTTTATGCTGCAAACCCATTTCTTTTCATCAATAATTATATTCTTATAATGTCAGAAAGTGCCCATGTCTGCTTGAAACACTTTCAGCCTTAGCTAATATCATCAGTTGATGAGCTGAATACTTACTCGAATAGTTGAAGATGCAATAGTCATGTGGAAACAAGAGCTCTTGCATATATAGTCTAGGTTCTCAATATCTTCATTTGATATTGGTCATGCAATTTCCTCGTCTACTTATCATGCCATTCCGTGACTAAATTGCTTTGCTTTCCCTCAAATTATGAAGATTCAAAAGGTAGACACACACATCGCATGGAGTGGCATTAGCGTTATTCGCACCACGGACTCTGTATTAAGAAATTTGCAGTCATACTCAATTTGGTCACGAATATATTTGCGTGATCTAACTATTCTGATATAACTGAGTGTGTTCATGTGGGCTGGGTTGCGGAACTGATGCCCACGATATTTGGATAGTTGTTATGAAATATACCATCATTTCTCCAACTTTCCCTTTACGTGGATTTTACTTTGAAGTTAGTTCGTTCCCACGAGTACTTCTTGTATGTCAAGTTTCATTCATCCACCTTTATATAAATCAGAGTAATCCAAGAAAACATTATTCTGACCGTAGATTAGGAATTTTTAGTTCCGTAAAGAATCTAATCTCATTTATCCATTAAATCCACGCAGGTAGGAAGCAAGTCATGGAGAGGACGTAGTCAAAGTTTGTTTTACTACTCTCCCGTCATGTATATCATATTAAAAAGAAAATGATTGGGAGCTGGGTCACATATGTGGATGGGAATGGCATGCTGCACGGTTCGCGGAATAATATAAGCGAATAAAAAGCTCCAATAAGGAAATTGAGAGGTAAAGTGGGTAGCTCCTTCATTATACGACATTTCTTTTGATTGAAGGAAAGCACAGCAGGGAATGAAGTCTTTTCCAAGTTCTATTTAGAGGAAAGTTCTATTCTCCTATACGAAATGATTAAAATCACGACTCCACTCTACTTACTCCAACTTGGCTATGCTGTTTTGCTCCTGTTGGGTTTGTTGGGAGCAGGAGCAGGAAGAACAGACCTAGCTTTTTGTGAATATGGGTGATTTGCAAAAACCAAGAAGGCAGCCAAGACACTAGAGATGGAAAGGAGTGAGAGAGAGAGGGCGATGGAATAAGTTAAGTAGAAGTAACTGTAATCTCTCTGGACTACTTTCCCATCAGAAAAGGATTAAACTGACATAATATGCAATGAGTCATTGAAGAAAAGAAGGAACTCACAAAGAAGAAGTAGTGGAGTGGAGGAAAAGACTTTTTAGCACACAACTGTGAAATAAAATCTCCTCGTTTACGTAACGCGGCAATTTCCGAAAACCTACACTACAACTTTTATGTGCAGTTAGAGAAGACGAACTCAACTTCTCTTGATGAGCTCAACAGTTTAATATGCATATAAGCATCTGAAAAGTGTCTGCAACCGTGGATGAGGCTATAGTGCCCCATTAATTTTGCACTGCCCATGTTTATGCATTATGTACATGAAATTAGCTCGGAACGTCAACCCTTTCTCCACTTGAATGTGATGAGGCTCTGAAAGTGAGCAAAACCTTTGCATTTTCTCCGCAAACTGTGTAAGTTGTTAGTTAGATAAACTCCTGTTCGTTTCATTTGTGTTGCGTGAAACCAATTGAGTATTGAAGGGTGCCAAGTTGGAACTTCCTATATAAACTGTAGTTATTTCGTTCTATCTACGGAAATTACTAGCTCAGATTCGATGACTAGCAGTCATTGCAATGTATTTATATTGTTACATAATTTGTTCAAATCCCGACAATTTTTCCCATGCGTTCTCATTGTCTCTCATTTTGTCACACTGGCTCAGATGTTGTCCTAATTCACAAATGTATTATCATCTATGGCAAAACGATTCATAGTCCTCCAAGCGGTTCGTCAAGTTACGAAGTCAATATGGACTCCATTACTATATCAGAGCAGCATGTTTTACTGCGGTGTACAAAGTGATATTAAATATTCATAAAGTTGTAAGCAACATAAAATTGTCATTTAATTTATCCTTCGGAAGGCGTATTACAATAAGAAAGCAGCAAATTTCTTTATGAAGAAATGGGCTTTCGCACAGCTACATAAAGAATGTAAAACCCATAAAACATCCATCTGTTCATTTCCCGGATAAGGAAAAGAACACCTCATTCGTTCAAGTTCAGTGCTGCATAACATTGGCTGTGTGATGATGCCAGCCGCGAAAAGCATTTCGCTTCGATGTGATGTGTTTCTTTAGGTTGTAGCTCCGCAGAACATTTTTACACCCAGACAAGGACGAGGAAAGGTGGAAACCATTATCGGAATTTTATGTCATGAAACATTAAATTTATATATTAAAAATGAAAATCGTGCTGAGAAAATGCTTTTACCACATCCATATCTCGCAGTCCCCGTAAGTCGAAAATAATTCTGTCTCAATCTCATGCCATACCATTCCCTACCACACGAGTGCCGCAACTCTGATCAAAGACGTGTACATGAGGAAGTCATCCTATTTCTTTTAAAAATTCATAAGATTTTATGTCTCACAACATTATAATGCTGTGACTAGGTGCTAAATTCTTGCACACCGACCATGCCATTCTCGTGTCAGTTTCTGTAGTGAAGCTCTTATTCCTGGAAATGGGCTCCGAGTCCATGAAAGATTCGTGATAAAACTGCACTTGTCTTTTTTAAAGGGTCGTAGGTGATGACTGATGACAGGCAAAGAATACAGCGGCAGCATTTCCCTTAGATGTTCATAAATATATTATACATCAATTCCATGAATACTTTAGTGTTAGCCAGTTGTATATTATATTTGGGACATATATAAACCCACGTATATAAATTAGAAACTCCCAATATTTCTATATAGAAATTATAATATTATAATAATATCTTATATAAGATATTTCCATATTGAATTAAAATAGAATGTGGCAATTACTATAAAAAATCAACTACATACAACATAATGCTGTAGCTATTTTAATGTCAGTTATTCCCTCTGATACGTTTTAAATTTCAACTGTGGTAGCCAATCCTATTTTAGTTGGAAATTGTAATTACAACTTGTAATTCAAACAACATTTGTCTGATAGAAATTGACAAGCTTGAATTTCTTAAATAAACCAATACTTGTACCCAGCTAATATTAATATGTATCCTTATCATTCCATTTGCAGTCATAACATAAATAACTGGAGACTGTTTGATTAACGTTACATTGAATCTTTCTAAAAACACTCCGAGATATTCTATTTGTATTTGCAGCTTTCTGGTAAATATAGTCAACTATAAATATGCAGGTTTCTATTTAATTATATTGTGAATTTCAAATAAAAATGGCGACTTTAAATGGGTCCCCCTATATTTGTTTGCAAACTTGTACTAAGATTAGTACAAACACGAAAAACATACACATATACACACGTAGGTGTTGTGTGGTTGATGCACATTTATATGGGGAGGATACTAAAATATTGAATGGATTTTATGTATTCATGCAATGGAAATTGTGCTACAATTCCATAGACTTTTGCCCCACTTCCTTTTATCATTGGTCGTCAGGGAATCTTGAGCTTTGTATAGCTTAACAGCATGCTTCATGTTAATATTTTATTAATTGCCTTATACATATGAATCAAGGTTAAATATGTATGAATACAATATTACATTGCACATTGAGCTACTATAAAGATCACAATATATCTGGCGATAGGAACAAATGTACATCATCAGCTGAAGCAAACGGGAAGGGAAAACCGTCGACAAAATATGGGAGAAGCGGAGAGAGAATGGAGTTTGAAAGTTGGGGCAGCACAACAACGAAATTTGAATCAGTTGTGGTAAATCTTGAGTTGCAGAGATCGATCATTGTTGCGCTGCTTCAAGTGGACTATTCACTGATCTCATATCTTTCAAAACAGACAGTGCAACCATTTTTGACGTGATATATGGTGTTCCGTTCTTGCTTCACTTCCTTTGAGCGTATATGCGGACTGTGCGGAATACTGATGGGAATGAATGGCTGTAACTTCGAATGCTAATGCTTGTAACGAGACTACCGCATCCGAGCTCACAACGACAAAAAATGTGCAATGAGATATGAAAACATACAAAAAATCTTTGGTAGGTTGCTCCTCCGCACAAAACCTATGTTCCGTGGTGTAAAATTGTAGTGCGGTGGAAGCGGAAAGAATGATGGCATTCCCTCTGCTCCTAGCTTAACTTAACAAGTCAGCATTTAAAAAAAAGGTTACGAGAGTGATGTGACGTGCTGTTCCGCATTTCCCTAGCTCCATCATCACCACCACGGAACATGTTAGCATGTAAAATTGACAACTCCAAATTTACGATGAGATTCTACATTAAAACATCATAATATGCTTCAAATTTTTGCTTCCACTTTTCCTCAACTGCTTTTCCAATGTTGAGAGTGTCATTCAATACTTCTCCGAACACTGAGCTTTGACGAATTTCTCCGTAATTTGGGATAATACCAGGGGATATCATGTTACTCTTTCGACTGAGAATGGAAACAGAGTCAATTTGGGTCGTATGGTTTGAAATGGTCAAAACTCCAGTTGATTCTTTCAATGGAGGCACAGAAAATATTATGGAAATATGTAGATGATACGTAGAGTGAAAACAAAAAGATACAAAAAAGGACTGGGTTGGTATCTCCGCATTCCAGCGCACTTCCCTTCACCACTAATCGGGAAAAGGGCTTGGAGGAATTTCGTACAGTCTCTTTAGCTGCACTCCACAAAATAACATGGGGTGGTGGAGGCTCCCGGTTTTATATCTGCTTACATTTCAGTGGGCTACCCGAAAGGAGTATCATTATATTCCAGTTTGGAGGTGATTTCATTCAACTGCTGCAGAAATATATTTCCACATAATCTGAAACCGCAACACAATCTCCTACTATCGCAAGATAAGCCCAATACGTAAAGTATTTCCTTGTGGATCTCTATCCCTACCTTCCGTTAAACAACTACGAGATAATGCACTCATATAATTGCAACTTGGTTCATTGAGACTGCAAACATTTCTGTAACGATTTTAATTGACGTCAAAGGAATTCAGCCTCTGTCAGTCGACTCTGGTGTATATTTCTGTAGGCTCAAGTTTTCTCCTGGATATTATGAATTCCTAATACTGCAATATTTATTTCACACAGTCAAAGCACATCATCACACATTTTACCATGTGCTAATGCATTATCGACGAAACATGGTGTGGGAGAGCTGCCTCTGTACTTTCATCTATCTGCTTCTGAATTTCATACAGAAAACTAAATAAAGTTTGGATTGGATTTGATGGTAGGCAAAAAGAGTGAGCAGGAGTAGAAGCCATTTTTAATGCAGGCACAGAGAGAGAGTGAGAACATGTATAATGGAAATATTGGGGATAGAGATACGTAGAAGGAATGGCTTTCTTTCATTTCGCAGCCCTTCCTTCCTTCCATCACTCGCTCACACTCACTTTTGATCCACATGTCTTTTAGCTTTCATCACCCCATCTTAATAGGAAGACAGATGATGAATAAAACACTGCATCTGCTGCTCCTCCTGCTCCGCTTGATAAATGATTGTGATGAAGACCAGATAATCATAAATGAAGGGAAAGGTTGATGACTGTTGTAAATGCATAAAATTTCCCGGAGCATTGCTAGCTAAATGGAAGCTTCCCTTTGGCTCATCCAATGCAGCATTAGCTTACAAAGCTTAGTCATTTGAGACAAGGGAGAAGAAGTAGCAGCAGCAGTGGTATTTGCATAGAATTATTTAGACATGGGTAAAAGTGAATTTACTGTAAATAAAAGGCTCGACGCTTATTGTCAGTTGTCAGTATCAACTCCTTTCCATGTTCATGATGACAATATGCCAACAAGTCAGCTATTTTTTGAGAGAAGATATGCATGAACCAGCGTTGAATTAGCATACACTTCCTGAAACCAGTATGATGTGTCGTGAAAGCGGAGAACGGAGCATGCAACGACTACAACAACCATGTTAGAGTGCCCGTCCTTTTAGTCGTGCATCAAGAGCAAAACACATTTGAACTCGTCATCAGCAACTGATTACCTTTCCATTCTTTTTGCTGCATCACAACGCATACCTAATGCCGGGGAAAATGAGAGCTATTTCCAACTTTAGGAGTATTCAAATTTGATCTACGGTGCAGCCCAAAGTTATGGATGGGCAAGGGATGCGAAAAAAGACGGACAAAGTTATTCGCTGCTGGTTAATAAGATAACTACCCGCAAATAATGAATATTTGTCGAGCTAGCTCTAAGGGAATTAACTCATTCTGCATTAGCCATGTTTCCAAAATACAAAAAGGGGTTCCCTTTGCTCTATGGACTGAAAATACTCTGCGATGATTCCCTTTTTAGCAGAATATTGAAGGCTATTTCGTAAAAATATTAGAGAGAAAGAGAGCCCTACGTGAGCAGTTACTAGTTACTTTCACCAAGGCTAAATTGATTTGAAGCTTAAAGCAACATGAAACCGCTGACTAGCATTTTTAATCAAGTAAGATCCCACTAATGCATTTAACGTGTTGTTAGTATTTTTGGAGGATGCGTCAGCAGAATAAATTGAAAGGTCTTCAACATAGATTTTTAGTGGGTAGATGTGTGATGAAGGTATGAAATGATTTATTTTCTTCCATTGTTATTTCCCACTGAGCCATAAAAAGTGTCCGTCTCGTGGATAAATTACTAATATGCATTTGAGTGTATATCGATCAAGATTTATGTGCAACATATCCAGAAACCATTGACAATGGCATGGCGTGGCATACACTCACATAAAAAGTATCGTAAACCCGGTTACAAGAACGTACTTCAAAACTTCAAGGAAGAGAAGTTGAGAGCCCCACCAGTGTGATCACGACAAAGACACAAATGCAATATATACAGAGTTGGTAGGACACTACCATCGAGTTTGAGAGCGGTGGTAGGTTTAGCCACTGGAATGGGAATCGAATCGTAAAGTAAGATTATTGTGCAAACCATTGGAAGACTTTGTCAGAGTTCATAACCTGACTGATTTATGACGACTGGGATTTTGTGATTTTTGGTGCAACCTATATATAACTCGCTACGAAACCATGTTAAAGTTTAGTTTTCCCCACATCACACAATGCATGAACGTGGTGATGGGGCTTATGAAATGTTATAGTTATAATATCTGGCTTTGTCCTCGTTTCATTCCACTGTAAATCCTTTTGCGCAAAAGCACTCATAAAAATTACATTTCCATAAGTATTCTTTTTAAATTTAGCAACTTTGTAAACTTTTTCAACATCACATAACACATTTATGTGATAATGCAAAAATGATTATCCATGCTCATAACAAAGGAGAGATGAAATAATACGATTACTGTTTTCGTTTTGATGATGGTCGTTTTGCGAGGCAGTTTCGTGTTATGTAAAAAGATAGGGTTCAGTTTACTTACTGTAAATAAGCACATAATTATCAACGTCTCATTACTTCAAATAACTGTGACGAACGGGCAAGCCTATTCTTTTACATGGGGAAAGTTTCCCGCTTCCCAGCTACCTTCTTTTCATTTTGGCTCGGACGAAGACTTGGCTTATCTCATTTCCACTAAATATTTTGTAAATAACTAGACAACTCTAGTTCAAACAGGGGGACGTCATTTTATAGACAAACTTTTCTCGTTTACTTGTAAGTATTCGCCCTTGAGCGCAAAAGGACCTTATAAAAGAAATCTGTGGTTACTTTTCCCAACCAAACGTGTTTTCGAATGCTAACCGACACCGACACCAGAAGAAAATCCCGGTCCGTCGTTAGTAGCTTCTTTATGCAGATATACATACATGCCTAAGAAGTACATGCATTCATTTTCAAGGCAAATCGATTTGCTGGAATAGCGGTTTGTTTCTAAGACTGGCTGCCACATTAGGAAAATATTGTGGGGACATCGCATCCGTTACATCTTTCCTAAAACAGTTTTTAGGTAAGTAGGCACCAGTAAATAAATAAAAATACGAAACACTCACATCTTCCTTTCAATTGTCGGCGACATCTAGGAAAGTATTGGCAAGTCCCGTACTTGTGCCTACCCTTTTCCTTCTGCTACATTATGGTTGAAGGTTCTTTGGGCTGAATTGTTTTTGTTAGTTTGAGTTTGAGGCTACTGTAAAAAACTCTTGTTCGAAAGTTGCTTCCTTCATCAAATTTAAAGTTGGTAGATGCCCCGAAATCAAGAAGTAATGACAACTAATCAGACTGAAACAAACTTGAAATGACATTGTATTTTCTTAATTACGAGGCAAGATTGCATCTTAGTTACTGTTCTTCTTAGAAAAGGGAGGAAAATACAATGGCTTGAGGGGAAATGAAACAGGAGCTTGTTCGCTTTCAGTTTCACTAAAGAGGACTCCATTGTTTACATCTTCCATGTTTAAAATAAGTTTTTCATGATGTTTCAAGCCCAAAATTGTAAGAAACTCACAGAAGGCATTGGATTTCAATAATAGTCATTTGTGTATCAGTTATCCTTAATTAGTACTATCCATAAATTGTAGCTCTAAAATTATGTGGAATAATGGGCAATTTTTTGCTTCAAAACCTAAAGCCTCATGATTTTACAGACTACCCCCTTTGAACCAATCGATCTGTCATGTAGTTTGCATATTACACATTACACAAATTTCCTTGACCAACTATTACAAATCTATACTACTTACAGGAGCGCATATGAATGTTTGTTGAAGTAAAGCAAAATTACTATCAGACGGTCAAAGAATACAATTCCAGGTTTTCTAGGTATTCCCTTATGTTTAGTAAACCTAGGTATGATCACAGTGTCATTTCAAAGGATGAGAAACCGCATGTAGTAACTACACTTGCCCATTATCTTGTGTACTCAAACTAATATGGAAGTGGAGAAAGGTTTAAAGGCTATATTTTTCTTATTAAATATTCATATCAAGAGCCAAAGCTGAGCATTATGTAAAATGTTATCTCCAACCGGAATTAACTTGGTGTATTCTGTAGAGGAAAAATGGCTGACGTCACTAATCCTCGACCAATGTTGCTGCTATTTTTCCATGCCAAGAAAATTGGAGAGAGGAGCACAGGAGCGTTATTAGAGCATGCAACATTATTATGAGCATCTTGAGAGAGAGAGAGATGCAATGACTCTTCTTTAGCGACCATAATACTCTCATCTATTACCTTCTGTTGTTGACCATGAGAACTGCTATAAGTGAGTATTTATCTGCCCCGTGTAGCATTCTCTCCTCGTATCAGTAGCACAAACACGTATCAAAATGTTTGAGTGAAAATCCTGCATTCATTTAGCAACACGGCAATATTTATTCATTCAATGGCTACATGAGCAGCAATAAAAATTGCAAGTTGTAAACAAGTAGTAGCTGATAGTAGTGTCGAAAATGGAGGTTATCTCTTCTATAACTCACCTTAACTGTTAATGGTCGTACTTGCTCTATCAATAACAATAACATGTATATCTGATGTTTATCACAGGAAAGCAGTCAGGTGTGACTAAAAATACTTATTCTCAAAAGTCCCATATACATATGTAAAAAAAGTACAAAGAATGAGAATAACAAATGGTGTTTTCCTTTTCAGATTACTCGTGCATTGCGTGCTCCTGATAGTTATCAGCAGAGCCCATTGTTGTCTCGCTTTCTATTTTTATGACTTATACACACGCTCTCTCCTCAAAAAAGAGAGTAAGTGGGAGAGAGAGAAAGAAAGAAAGTAAATTCACAAAAGCAATTCCAGAATACCATTAACATATTTGTACATCTGTAACTACCAATGAATGGCGTTATTAGCAGCAAATTACTTCGGTTGATGGTGGATAATCAGTAATAGCTATAGACCAGTGGTAAACTTGAAATTGGTAGTGGTTGATGTATACATTTGAAGAAAATCAGTAACTCAATAGTTACCAAATGTAGAACTGATACCGATTGAAGGATTTGTCGGAAAGGGAGAGAAAGTGAACCGTAGTAAGCTACACTGTTTTTTTAAATAAACGTTGACAGTTTGGAAAGAAGACTGTTGTCACACAGCAAGCAAATAAAGTAATTTGGTGGTCTTTTCAGAGCGAATAGCATGCTTGTTCAATGATTGAGAGAGATATTTACCAGCAAACCACAATTACCGAGTTGTGTGTGTGTGCTTTTGATCTTGTGTTAATGTCGACTATTGATTATGTAACAGGTAAACACGGTATGAGAACCAAAAAACGGAGCTTGATAGATAGCTAGCAGGTATATTGAATGAACAAACTGTAGATACAACGTATACACATATAATTCTTGTAGTCTATAATCTAAATGGAAAGGTGTGCCTTTGCAGGTGACATGATTATAAGGAGAATGATCGTTGTTACGCTCCTATTTGTTTTCGGTAATTAGTACTAAATGTTGCCAAGTTATTTAGGAAACATTTATATTATGAAAAGTGTTTGGAATGCAAAAAAATGGTCCGGCATATGAATATTTTCATAGTTTTATTTATCAGTTTTCATCGGTTTGTATTGCAGTACAAGAGTTTATGTCGATTTGGTGTTATATTAAGAGTTTCCAGTTATATTCCATTAGAATTTATGGTTTGATAAAAGACTAGACTATCAACTGATAAACTTAATATGTACAGATATATTTGTGCATATATTTGTGCATGAAGAGACAGAAACACATACACATGTTTAAAATTAACTTAAACGAAGTTTGCCTATCATTGACATACTTTCTCATTGCTCGCATTTCACTCAATTCTACATTCAGCTATTTTCCTTATAAAAATCTAAACTCACTTTATATTATGTAAGTAAAACCTCCGGTTTCACTGAAACCATCATCGTCAGTCGACATCAAATGGAATATTAAGTTACAGCTGGTTCCGGTCTTTCTACCATCAAATGTCTTGTATTAACAAATCCAACTCTGGTGAAAAAAATAAAAGCTCACCTGAGTCTCTTTCCCCATATTTTCAATCATCTTTCATATCCAGTTTGTTTCACTTTACTTCTTCATTTTCATCCACGCTAGCTTCTCAACTCAACTAATCCTCTGCTGTCATCACAGTAAGCAAGAGAAGAAAAACGGAGGCCGTAAGTAATATTATGGGGAAACACGAGAGAAGCTATGGAAAAGATTGTTTTTACCATGATGAAAAGGACGAGACTGTGCAATTGATGTTCCTTCCGCATACGCAACATATTTGCAGCTTATACTTATTGCAAAATAGTACACACATCTGCTCTGAATGCGCTGCAATATCCGAGAAAAGAGAAAGGAAGAAGGAGGTGAAGAGAAAAATAATGTGTGAACGTATTTTAAGTACGTATGTTATGCATATCTGGAAAAAATGAGGTGTATATATACATGGTAATGTGATGATCTGGTGATATACAGCTCTTAAGGTAGTAAAAACGCTCGGAGGCAATCTTTTCTCGTCTTATTCGAAAAATAAACCTTTCAAAGTCTTGGCACGATGTGGATGTAGAGCCACGAAGGGAAAAGCCTCCAGTCAGCTTAAAAAGAAGACGTTGCGTACATACTATTATTATTGTTATTATTACTATTGTTGGAACAGAAAGGAGAAGCGCTGGCTCTACTTACTGGGTTCTCACAATTTCTCCTGTTTCCTTGATAAAGAGAAAAATGGATGCGTCTCACTATCTATATTACGTTCGTGTGTTCCCTGCTCCAATCCCAACTCGGAGAAGGTTTTCTCATTGGAAAATCCACTCCTCTTCCATTATCCCAACTACTTTTTGTTATGTACAGTACTAAAGTGAATGAGCAGGATACAAAAGATGAGTAGTACAAAGCAAAACGGAAAAATCAGAGAGTTGGTTGTGTCAGGTGTCTGATTTTTCCTCGTCTTCGGCTATGCATTAATTTTATACTAGGACTATCATAATCATCATCACCACACCATCGTCGTCGTCACTTTCACACATAAAAATAATATTGCATTTTGTTTCCTTCATCTCCAACTTCATTTTGGATTCACGAAGTAATATCATCCAGAGAGACAAAGTGGAGACGGCCTTTTCATTTCATTTCCCTGCACTGCTCCTGACTCCTTACACTGAACAATACATGACCTCAAAAGAAAGGCGAGTGTGAAGGAATTTTCCTTTTACAAATTACAAATGCAAAGATTTTCTTACAAGTGCTGCATTCCTAAAATCTTTTGTTGGCTTCCCATGTTCCCAAACAAACAAAAAATGTGTATTTGGATTGAGTTGAGTTGACTGGTGCATACATGCATACAATGAGCAGCTTTGTGAGTCAGGATGTCCTCAGCTTTCATCCATGGATATTAAAGCTGGAAATGAAATTGTGAATTTCAAAAGAAAATTTTCAATTCATTACATTTCACCACCCATCCATAGATCCAGGGAAATCACTATTTCCGGTGTTGTTTTACTAACAATCCCAATATCTACCACATGCTATTTTCTGATCAACATAATTTTGGTGAATTTTGTCCCACATGTAATAATCTCTTGTTATACTCTATTCTTATTGGTTTCAGGCTTGCTTCCTCAGGACGACCATGAAGACGAAGCCCGAAACTTGTTCTGAATGTATACCAAGGATAAAGTAAATGAAATAGCGTTCAAGAATTGTGCAAATTCGAGGAAAAGTTGGATCTCGTTAAATTTCTAGCTCCCAAAGGGATTACGTCGTGACAATGTAAAAGGGGGTACCTTGATTTATACTGGTAGATATCCGTCGCCTTCCAAAATTGTAAAAGTAAAGCAGCAACAGGGCTCGATAAACACACATAAAGAATATAGGCCAACTTGAATCAGCAGTTTCTTTTTAGAAAGCCAGCCAACTGTCTCAACAATAAGTTTCAGGAGTAATCTTAAGAGTCAGCATTGGAACCAAGGATAGGAAACTACTCGGGTTTGTTGGTTGGTGCTTGTCAAAAGTTCGACAAAAAGATAAACGTGTGATTGGAGTTGCAGTGTATACGTAAAATAAGAGAAAGGTACAATTACATTACGTCCAACTCAAGAGTGCTAGAAATATTTCCTATATTTTGTATTGTCATCATACATACGCTATGCCACTTGTGCGACAGACAAATAATGCCATGTAGCTCTGGTAGAGAGGCACTCTTCTTCAGAAGAGAAATAAAAACTCTCATCTAGCTCATAAAGTTCACCATTTGGAGAGAAGGCGAGTGGAGAAGTGGTGTTTGACAATCTGTCTTTATATGCATACTTCGCCTGTTTCCACCTGTAGTAAGTAGAATACCTTAGTGTTAAGTGTGTAGCTAATAAATACATAATGGAAACACATCTGTTGCTTGAATCTTGGAACAAACCTGTTTCACTTTTTCAATCTGTTTGGTCAACTTTTCCTAGGGATTCTCTTGTTCAACCCCATTCTCTCTCCCGTCCAACCTGCCACCATAATCAACTAGATTGGAGAGAACAAAGAAATTCAAACAAGTTATGGGTCATGTGAATATAACTAGGAAATAGTAATTTTCCATAGAAAAAATATTCGCAAACAAATTAGGCATAGACAATTTTGACATAGAATCTCGATACAGATACAAACAAAAAAATTGTGTGAGTGGAGAAAAAAAAGTTTGATCATTAGGGTTCCTCTACAAGATTTCACTCCGCAAAGAAAACACTTGGCAAACTTGTGTTCCCCTTTCATCAACAAAGAAACTGAGGAAAAAAGTTTCTTTATTGGAATGAGACAAGACAGCAACTTTTTACTCACGCTCATCAAAATCAATGATGATTAAATTGTAGGATTTTAAGCTCTATTGCTCACTTTTTATGGGAGACAGACGGCGAACATGGAAATTCATTGATGGCGTCCTGTTCTAGAAAAATAATGAGACAACTCGGTGTTTTGCCAGGCTCGTTATAGTGATGATGATGACAATGTTGTAGAGTGAGAATAGAAAGAAAGAGAGCACCAAGGCGGCAAAATTTACTAGACTAAAATAATAACATGGAGTCAACTCCACCGGTGAAATCTGAGCTGGAGGCTTATCTCGAATCGCACCCAGAATTTATTCAGACTTGGCTCAAGGAGAAAGCGAGCCCGGAGACTAAGCGGAAGGTTCTGGGTTGTTGTTCTACGCCAGTCATTTCGACTACGTTGACTGAACAAAGTAGCAATAACGACACAATCAACACCAGCTCCATCGTCAATAATAATAACAATAGTTCAGCTGTCAATAACAACACCGTGAGAGCAGGCTCTCCGCCAGGTGCTGAGCAAGCAGGAGAGTCCTCCACGAGAGTGAAAGCCTGCTCGTCCCCCGTTCCAGAGCGGAGTCCCGTAAATGACAGCTGTAAACCATCTGCTGCTGGGGAAAATGATGAAATAACTACAATCCAAAGGCCCAGGTCTCATTCAAAGCGAAATTCTATTACCTCGGATCGATTTCAATCCTGGATTGCCTCACCCAAACATAAATCAGACCGGACAGTTCCGCCCGGATTGGTTGCATCTCAGCTTGAGCATTTGGATGAAAATGAATTATTTATTGAGTTGGTGAAAGACATTTCAAATGAACTGAACATTGACATTCTCTGTCATAAAATCCTTGTCAACGTTGGCTACCTCACTCAAGCGGATAGGTGCAGTCTGTTCCTAGCCAGAGGGCCTTCGGAACAACGTCACTTGGTTGCCAAACTCTGGGATGTCACCGTGGACTCGGGTAAGCTCAAACTTGTTCACTCCTCTTCACGCTCCCAATAATCATGATCGTGAGCATGATGATGATACCCCGATATTACCCACTCATCCATTCCACTTAGAGCTGACGGAAAGATTACGTTGTCGTGAATTAAATCTTGAGCAGTTTCTCGGTAAAAACCCCTCAAGTAAATGCTCTCTGTACATATTACACACATTGAGGATATTTTTGTTGCTGGTGAGATTGCAGCTCAAAATCAAACTCTTGCTTTCCTTTCAAAGCCTAAGTCAATATTAGCTGGAAAACCTTAGTACACTTGAATGCACTTAAATCCTTCCATTAAATTACATCGTTTTTCTCCTCGTAATCATTTGGCTGGTGATCATATATGACCTTAATGCCCCTTTTTCAACCTTAAAAGCGTCAATACCACTTTTCCATTACTTGAGTGTCATTTTCATATCCATTGTTCCGCACTGGGCAGTATTAGCAGGGAACGACTCGGATTACGCCTTGGTGTAGAGTAGACGTACACATTATGCATTACATGCACACACACACAGCATAAGAGTTCAAGGATCCCCTTTGTAGTCAAGCTGGTGAAAGATGATGGTATCGTATTCCTTTTTATTAATAATTAACTGATGGCTCATTATCCCATTTCATAGATGTCGAAGAATCCCTTCGGAGAGCCAAGTTGGAAGAGATCCGAATTCCATTTGGTGTGGGCATTGCGGGCCACGTTGCTCAAACGAAAGAGATCGTCAACATAAAAAATGCATACGAAGTAAGTGTTCCTTTTACTTTACCGTACATAAAATTTATACTTTATGTGTGCAAACCCAAGGAAGCGCCATAAGCTCGCTGGAACCTCTAAATCATCCCTCTAGCTCTTTCATAATTGATGTTTAGGCTTGGTGGTTTCATGTAATGTTGAGACGTCTTTTTACGCTCCTCCTCAACCTTTGTATATTTTCGGTCTTGAGCACTTAATCCTCTCTCGCTTTATGCGAATTTCCAAGAAAAAGGGAAAAGGTGAGCGATTATGGTATCATCCTCGACTCCATATTAGTGTTTCCTTCTTCAACACACACACAATCTTTTATTTTACCTTCCTTTTGTATCATCGCTTTAATGCTCTTTCATATCTTTGTGCAGGATTTAATAGCATCAACAAGGAGAAAACTAGTGTTTTTGATAACAGCTTGTCAAATCTTTCTGTTGATGAAAAGTTAATTTCTGTTGCTAGCTCGGAGTAAGCTTATTATTTGGTTGGATTCGAATTACTTGAAATGTGGAATGGTTGGTAATATCAAAAGTTCTAGTTTTCTCTTCTAAATCCCACTTTCCCCTGAAACATGAACAATTTCTATTTACAAAGGAAATTCTACTTGAATTACTTCAGTTGATTCCACACATTTATAAGTCTTACTCTACCGAATACTTACTCGAATGTATCTACATAGTTTCCGTAATAAAACGGGCTCCTCTATTTTGGCCCAGTAACAAAATAAACTCTGGCAGGAACAAATGAACAAACAGTACTACTCTGACTAGCGACAATGAAGTTTTTTATCCATTGATACAGTTCAGCGAGAGCAAATGAGCAAATGAAGTATTATTATATAAGTATGTCGCGAAATGAGTTTTTTGTGTAATCATCATCACAGTATAGACATAGAAGAGTTCAACTTTGCTGCAGCACTCCTACTCGTTAATCCAAATATGTTGCTAGTAATTCGGTGGCAGTGGCTTCACAAAAAAAACTGACAGGGCAAACGTCACGAAAGGTAGAAAAGTAAAGCATAACTAACTCAAGTATTTCGCTTCGTTGGTGAACTTTACTTTATGTCTCACAGGACGTGAACTAGTGTTGTACCACTTCCCATCCTTGCTCAAAAGATAATTTAAAAATCACGAGTCGTTTGTTTGCTTTAGATGTCTCGTGTACACTAACCTGTGATCCCTTTCTCGCGTGTAATCCCAACGAAATATCTCTCACTTTTATCCCATTTTCACATGACACGCAGGAGTGAATTCACCCATCCCATTATCGACATATCATCAATGTTTTCATCAGAAGAGGGTTTTGATGATGATTTTATTGCACCAGCTATGAAATAAAAGTGGAGTGAGTGAGGCCCGAAATCTACACGTAATTAATTACAAAGGTGGTGGCAAGGGAAACAAATTTACAAATGCCCCGGCTGGCCCATAATGGCCACGCCACAATATGGCGTGGAAAAGCGTGCGGGAGTAGTGATGACGACAGTCGTAGAGAGGCACATCATTACATTCCATTGTAGTGTGAGTAGCAGTTTTTGTTGGGTTTCTTTGAGGTAAAAAATCGATTTCGTTTTGTGCACTACTCCTAAACTCAATGAAAGAAAGTCGAAGGCGGCACTCAAAGAGAGAAAGTAGATGAATTAGAAATGGGGAAAATTTTGGCTTAGAGCAAAAGCTAATATAAAAGATCACCATTCGAAAATATACATGGGAGTAAGTACCCAATGTGTAAAAAAGCAAAATCACCCTTTTAAGCCTCTAATCCCGATAAAAGGGAGAGAGCATGGTGAGAAGTACTTGAATTGAATGTGGGTTTAACTTAGGTAAAATGTGAGGAAAGGTTGTCTACTACACAGTAGGTCATTATTCTATTGCTTCGGTTGGAGACCATGATAGCGATTCATTTTCCCATCGTCAAAAGATTTCTGGTGGATTTATAGATTATCTGTAGCAACCGTGAAACACACTATTTTAGCAACGTATCATATCTGACTCCACGGAACCCAGAGCATACGCGTAAGTTGGAAATGGCTCAAACTAAACTAGAAAAACTGGCTACACTTTTCCCTGTCGTGTCACCAACTACCGCACCATTTGAAATTATAGCTGAAGGTAGTAAGTGGAATAAAAAATGGAACGTTTTAAAATGGGAATGAATCTACATAGTTAATCCCTATACTTGGCTACGATTCAGTGAATAGATTCCCCATAATGGCTGAAGGGTTTGGTGCAGTTTCTTTTGAGCTGAATTGTTTTAACCATTTATGGCATCATAATCGCATACATATAGTTTATGAAGAGTACTTCAATGAGTCATCTTTGTTTAAGCTACTTCACATCCACAGAAATTCCACCATGTATAATATAAATTCTTACTGAGCTTGACAATCCGCGTCGATAAGTGTGCCTTGGTGGAAAATAGCTGGAACGAACCAGTCAAGCCAACTACACTGTTGCAAGTCTGGTTGTGAGTGGATCCTTCACACTCCGTTCGACAAGTTCATTTCATTTACGTCCATAACGGGAGTTTGGTGTGGTAGTGGTGATGGAGCACGCGTGGGTAAGAGCGCCAACATATTTGTGGTTCATTTGATGTACCTAATCACGATCTTATATTGCTCATTAGAAAAGAGAAAGAACCCATTAACTAAAGCATGGAGGCTTATGTCAGTCCCAGATCAAGGGTTGAATAGGAACCCTAATGGGCTAAAGCCCGTGGGGAGTTAAATAGAGGTTACAGACTGATTTACACTCCACAATGCGAGTCATTTACTGTCGTACGCAATAAATAAAACGGATAAAAATTCCACTGGGGTGTTGAAGGTTGGACTAAACCCCGTTTAAATTCGGTATGGGATGATATAGACGAAATTTAACTGCAGGCTATATTTTCGTTGACTCGTCGAATGCCGGATGATACTCTGATTGACAATGGATGATTACCATGCTTGAAGCTAGGCTTCTTCCTTCATCACCGCACTTCAACCGCAAACTTTCATTCCAAGAGATATCCATATATGTCGTGGTGATGATGTAGAGGACTTGCTGATTTCATTTGCCTTCGGCTGTTCCAATAACCATTTGCTTGACTTCTGCTAGTGATGACAGTTTAATTTTGGGGATGGGAATCTGTTCACCCAAATTTTAATTATGTTTGGTGTAACCAGATTGACACGAATTGGAATCAGATATGTTGGATATAATATATGTATGCGCCTACAGTCAAATATAAAATGTCTTGGTAATTATTTACAGGATGCTCGCTTCAACGTGCAAATTGATAGCAAAACTGGATACAAGACTCATAGTATACTAGCACTACCCATATGCAATAATGAGGGGGATGTCATTGGCGTAGCACAAGTGATTAACAAGAAAACTGGAGACTTCCAATTTACTGAAGAAGACATTGAGGTAAGAGTGCTAAAAAGATGCAAAAGTTGGGTAATAAAATTCATGGTATATACTGCTTGAATTACCCTCTGGGAATTACGTTTATATGTACTTTGGGTGAGAGAGTTGACTAATTATGGCAAAACTACTAACTCCGTGCCGGAATCCAACAGAACACTAGAAATTAATTAAAATCATGAATCATGACAGAATACAAACATTTTTTTGCAGAAGATTTAGCAAAATTAAACTTTTTAAAACTCTGACGGAGTGAAAGTTGTAGACTGCCGTGTGTGCCTTTAGTGGGTTATACGAATACTGAATGTTAGGGTGAAAGTTCCTTGTAAAGATATAACCTTTTATATGAAGAAGTATAGCCTGAGTTGCACTAAAGTATGGAAAACTATAGATACAAGAGGACATATGAGGATACATTTGTGTTCTTCATTTTCAGCTCAACAATAAACTTTTAATAACCAAGCCATGTTATTTTAATTAATTTTTATAATTTAAATGGTTTGGTTATTAGTTGGTTATTCTTGAACCGAACAAATTAGAAAAAAATGTAATCTCACTGTTCCATACTTTAGTGCAACTCTGCTCACGTATGTAGTGTTCCTAAAATATGGTTGTACTAAACGATTAGTAAATTTTGAGATAGAAGGAAGTTGGAGAAACGTTCTTCCATTTTATTTGTTGTTTGCTTATGCTTAGAGAGTTTCAGCTACTGAATTAATCTGACAAAACACTAGAGTTTACCACTTATGATTGTCGAGCAAAGGGCTGTATTGCCAGTTCAGTTTCATCTCATGTTAGTAAAAGCCTTAAGTTGTATACAACAGGGATTTTTGATTCTATCTTTTTGTGACTTTTGGAAGGCCTAAACCCGAATGTAAATGTTATAAAATGTAACCCGTGTAATTAGTTATACGCGAAGTCTTCAAGCTTGTCCATATAGCACTTTCTCATTCGTTGTGAACTGATTATGACTTTTGTTATCTACATTGAAAGGTGTTTCAACGTTATTTGACCTTTTGTGGGATTGGAATCCAAAACGCTCAACTTTTTGAAACGTCTGTCACGGAATATCGAAAAAATCAGGTAAATACTAATGCATTTCTTTTGATAGGCTCTTTTATTTTGACATTAATTCTGACCTCTTTCATTTTGCCGTACATAGTTTTGTTATTAAATGCAATTTCAAAAAGGAATAATGTAAAATGTCACTTATATCGTCTTATAATATCACTCTCGCGTACGTAAATATTGTTGTCTAAATTACATTGTGGAAATCTTCTTTTACAGCTTTTACTTAACCTGGCAAAAAGTATTTTTGAAGAGCAGACTAACCTGGAACGTCTCGTTTCCAAAATCATGAAGGAGGCTCAAGAATTGCTAAAATGTGAAAGGTGCTTAGTGTATCTACGGGATGTACCTCTCTACGAAGCAGTAAGTCTCCTCTTGAACACACTTTTCTTTTCGTTGGTCTCAAGTGGAAAGGTGAAGCTTCAAGCGGATTACTTTTCCCACAGAGTCAAATCGAGAAAATCTTTTTGATGCCTTCCCTCCCTGCCTCGAGTGGGGACCGAAAACCGTTGTCAAGGAGAGAGGTTAGTAGAACGTGCATAGTTGACACTTAGTCTTTGCTTCGCCTCAAAAGTAAGCAAACGTTGGTTGCTCTGAAAACATTAAATTATAATTTGCTTAAAATCCTCCAAGAAACTTGAAAGCATTCATGACGACGACAACATCCACCCATATATTATGTATGGGTTATACAACAGGCATATGATGATGGATAGTCGTCCAAGTCTACCTAAAAAAGCAATCAACAAGCACTATTCATAAATTAATAATGGCAAGGATTCATGTATACATAAACTCATTAATTTGCCTACTTGATCCACAAATAAGAGCAGTTAGTTTTGACCAAGGGAGGGCTTAAGATGCTTGTCTCCTTCGTTTGTTGGTAGCAAATAAAAACAAGCAGCAAGCTGCTAACTTGTAAATGAGAACATTAGATTAAATATTACAATGAAGGCCTCTTCTCCTCTCCCAACTTTGTTAGGTTAAACGGTGCTATTGTCTTTGTATCCTATGCAATTATGTTGCTGTCAACCCAAGTATGACATGATGGTTGCTGGTTCAGTGTAGGCATATTGATTTTATCTTACTTATTAGTCAAGAGGAGGGTCGGGCAGAAAATTAAAATGAAACCGTGCATAGCATTATGCGATCTTATTATATAACTTTAGACACATAGCAGGAACACTTGAAATGTCGTCGTCTGTCTATCCTGGCATAAGGTCTGGTTATTCAAAACTTCGAGTTCTAAGAACTCTAATGAGTAGTTCAAGCTTGTATTTGAGCTCAATCGGTACGAGCAACAAGATTAGTGAACAAAATTATAATATTTACAATGTTGCTTTATGAATATTTTCAACTAGTCACAATGTTGGATATTAACCAAAATGTTTTAATGACATTGTTGGTGACTGTCCTATTTAAAAAAAGAAAGATGTAATGGCTGAAGATATTAAGAGGATCATAGCTCACAAGCTACTTAATTGCATTTTCAAATACATTAGAAACGTGATTACAAGTGGATTTTCGTGATATAAAATGTTCATATGTGTATTTTTGTTTTTGCACACTCAACACTCCTCAGCAAATCAGTCAGCCTTTTGTTGGGATAGCTACCTTGCAGATCCTACTAGGTCTTCATGAACAATGCTGTGTTTGCGGTATTAGGTTTTGCTTACACAGTGAATTTAATGTAGGAGGAATCAGTCTAACAATAAGTTTCTAACATATCATGAACGGTTTCCAGTATCTGCATGGAGTTACTAAAATATGTCGAGCAAGTATAGTTTTAGAAAGAGATTCCCTCAGCATATTATTTTACACATATTGCCACTGTTTTCATAAAACTACATAGAAAGGTAGTTTTTTCTTAAGCAAGGGGCAGAGAATAGGCAAACACATGACGTCAATTACTCCGTTGCTGTATTAAAGCTAGAGTAACTTACATATTATGGCAAAGGATCTCATAGAGCTCAAGCATTTTTTAGCATTGTTTTAAAAAAGGGAACATTGTTTCGGCTTTCATTAAGAACTTTTTTTCTAACCATGCACGAGAGCTTTTTATCCATGAAAAGTCACTGCTACTGAGACGGCGAGTAATCGCATTCCCATGAACAACAGAAAAAATTCAACTTAACTAGTGGAACAACTCAACTAGTTCCAACCTTCATATCTGACACGGTTCTTCTCTCCTGTGATGTGAATGACTGCATGTTTTGGTTCAGCACGTCCTTTCCTTCTGACTTGCAGCTCCAACTTACCCCGTTATCTCAAGCGTCACTTCATTCAATTGTTTGCGGATAATATGAGGCATAAAAGGAGAAAGTAAGCCGTTGCCCCCAAGAAATTTCTTCTTTTCAAACGAGAAGATTATGAAGAAGAAGAAGCGACTTGGCTTCCGCACTTGCTCATGGGAAGGTTTCAACTAGCTCATTTGCTGCAGCATTATAACCTCACCGTAGAGATGTACTAACAACGAGATAAAAAATCAATCTCGTTCAACGAAATCAATCTCTTATACTTATGTATAGCTTAGGCATAATGTTTGTCTTGACTTTGTCGCACAAATTGTTTACTAAAGGATCAAATTAAATGCCTAGTGTCGACAACATAGGAAAGGCTTCCTTTTCGGCAAAACATGAGCTGATTTTAAATAAACGGTCGCGTTTGTGTAATTTAGCAGCAGCCTTCCGAAGCCGATTTAGTGAAGCACAACCTTCTCAACTTTAAGTGGTAAATTGATATTATTTATAAGCTCTTCAAAATGTAGATGAATCGACTTAATTTTCAAATGTTGACGTTGACATGTACAACTTCAGTTGCTCAAAACTCATATTACCACCCGTCTTAACAGGAATCGGATAATTTCACAAAACTTTTGCATGGGTTTGCCTCATACTGCAGCCTGTCCAGTGTTTGATACGAAGATATTACCCTGACATATTTTATTGGCAGCTTTCTCTCCTTCAAAGGAGATCTTGTTGAGAAATGTGAGTTCTGTGGGCGGTGAGCTCTGACTGAGTTAAGTATGTATCGGTTTGTGATATGATAACAACGCGTATTGAAAATGGAAGCTCGAATCGTATTCTAATGAATAATAATCACAATCCTACTGTTACCATGTATGGGGACAATATGGAACATCAAATTTATCAAATGCGTAGTTGCTGAATCGGTGTCTATTGTCAACATTTCATATATATGCAATACTTTCTTCGAAGGGATGCAAACCCCTTTAGCCATGTAGTTTGTTGAACAACGTCATTACGTCTGCCCCATGAAACTGGCTTGTCATTATCTGGCTGAAAGTTGTCACAAAAAATTATGGATACGAAAGTTGTAGGTGGTTCGTATTCCAATTTAGCTTCCAGGGAAGCTCCTCAAAGTATTTTAGTAAAATTTCTACGATTACTATCATTATTTTGGCATAGAGGGGTATTGAGAATTTCAGTGAAAGAGTGAGATAAAGATTGATGATTAAAGCAACATTTTGGGAAGACGGTAGTTGAAGCAAGGAAATAATTGAATTCGTCTCGACGTCGAACACAAGTTCATAACTAACGACTAGATAATTGAGTGGACAGGGACAGAGAGACACGTATTTTTCAGAGGAAACTGAACTCGTTCAACGAAGCCCAGCATGAAAACGAGATAAGCGGAAGTGGTTGTCACAAGCGGAGCCACAAGGAGATAATAAAATATGGTGCTGTAAAGAAGTCGAATCACGACAGCGAATCCGATCATCAAGCACTCATGCATACAATCTTTGTGATGAGTCCTTTAGAAAATGACAGCAGGTCGGATTGTTGGATTAGATCATGCATGTGGGGCCCCGTTGAATATGTAGCAGAGGCTTCTGATGAAGTGGAGGAGTAATAACAACGCGGAGGTTCACGGCTGGTGATATACTTTGATTGTATATTATGTCAATGGAGTTTCAGAAACAGTGCTTCGAAATACCCCATGTCTTCACTTTCTGTTTCAGTTTGGTTGCATACATTCTCTCTCGTGCCTAACTTGAGCATTACTACATTTTATCGATTTCTTCTTTCTCTCCCTTTCTCTCTTTTCCCTTCCTTTCACTTCCCATGTCCTTTTGCATGTGTGTACTTAAGGTATAGAGAACAGAGAAGGCTTGGCTATACACGTATTATGTATGTGGAGTCGGCACACAGGAAAAACGCGTTTTTATATTCGAAAAGCAGTCTTGTTGTAATCAAACGAAATAGCAATGGAAAAATGGGAGTCTCTGAGAATCGTTGGGAAAGTGGTATCTGCGTACATATGCACTTGTAGTTTTTCATGGTGTATCACTATAGACTCCCTTTTTAGTAGTCGGTTTTCTACAATAGTTTGGATGGGACTATGTTGTAAGAATTCTTCTTCTCATCTGCTCCAATGCTGATACTTCACTGCATTACTACTTTTCTCTGGGTGTCTCAAGATCGCCTTATTTCCCTTTCTATATCAAGTGTGCAAAATGATCTCTATATCTATGGGCGTATGTCCGTACCGTCTCGGCTAGTTGGTTTTGGTTGGTGTTGTTGCTGCATTGCAAAAAAAACATCTTTCTCGGTGGTTCTCTACAACGGAACGGAAGGAGGAAGAGGACGAGATAAAGAGGAATTTTTTATTTTTTTAAAAACAACTTCTGTTGCAAAACTTTTTAGCCTCATAATGTCCCAAAAGCACATACACCAACCATTTCACTCACCCAGTAGTCCTCACATATGAGCAACTCTGTGACTGCAGCAACATTTTTATTCATTTATAAATGCTCCTACAGACATGACTCTCGCGTTGGGTATATCATCAAAAATGAAAGGAAAATTGCATTCCGAGTTAGTTGCACACCATTCTACTTTCCCACGAGGAAGAGGCTGTTGGCAATTGTAATATTCATTTATCAGAAAGGAAAACGTGCGCTTGGTTTAGATGCAGCTTATATGTATATTATGTCAGCATGGTAATTTCCCGAAAAAACATTGTGATGTTAGTGCAAGGCATAAGTACACTAACATCACAATGCTTTTCATCTACTTATATTTGGAAGGGACTAAATTGTGTTACTTTTTGGATGATAATGCCCAAGCTTTGCTCGGATGGGGATGCTTAGGCTTCTACTTTGAATTTTTAAGTGTAAGTGTAGGGTTTGCTCTGCTTTTACGAAGCTCTCGTCAGTGTCACAGCACTCTTTCAAGGATCATCTACTCCTCCTAGCAACACATCTACTTGAGTTGAAATTCATTAAATGAACTAATTAGCTCGACTTGTAAACATGCCTACGCGACAACTATAGAACATGAACTGACGGAAACCATTTTTATTTAAAAACTCGACAGCTGACGTTCTGTAGATGACAATGAGTTGTTTCATCGTCCTGCTTCTGATTTTTTATGCCTCCTTTTCCTCCAAACTTACGCACCTACATATTTCCGAATAAATTACACGAAATTGGGAGAAATTTTGCTCGGTCGAATTGGGATTATTTTTGGCCACGCTCTTGCAAAAGCTTGCTCACCAGTATATTATTCAACCACTGCTCCATATGACGCAAACAACCTACGCCCCATCCGATTGTGTATGACGCCCCGTATGAACTATAAGTAGAAAGTTTTGGGGAACATTTGCAACTTTTAATGTGCCGCAGTAGCAAAACTTGTAATAAAATTTACTTATGTTAGAGCAATTCGAGGAAGGGGCCCCCATTCAAAACTTTCACTACACAGCCCATCCAAATATACATAGACCAATTGTTACGTTTCTTGCGGGTATAGACTATGCCAGATGCTGTGTAATCCTTCACTTCAATTTATTTTGGTGGAGTGAAAGTGATGATACACGATACACCGTTGAGAATAAAATTATTTAAATGTACTCAATTGCTTTCACTCTAAACTGGGGTATACATTGGAGTACCGAAGTATTGCTCAAAGACTAAACTATTTCTCGTTAGTACTCAACCGAAATGAGGAATGGTTAAAATAGAATATAAATTGAATAAGGTAACTCACTATTCTGTAAAAACAACATCGAATACGAACGATAGGTACAGGAACACATTTACAGGTACCATCGTATTACCCAAACTCATCCCTTTGTATCAACATCACCATCGGGTCGAATTGCAACTTACGACAAACAAATCTTTGAAATCCAGTCTGACCGAAGAACGGGTATTCCACTTTTCTGTCCAGGTTTTTGGAAAAATACTTTAGCTTTGATGCACTATCAAGAATTTGGATTATAAATGAATAGCGGGCAAAGTAATCATTCCTACGGCATGTTTTGCAGTCAGATTTGAATGGAACTACTAGTGCTTGCATACAAACGACAAACCTATCTCATATATCATGTAAATAAAAATAAATGTAGGGTTCAAAACAATAAAAGAAATACATTACAATTTTTAAATCTACTTTTTATGTCCCCTGTAAATCAAGAGCGTATAGCCAAGAGACGTATAATGATGAAGTTATGTGATAAGCCACCCGTTTCCATTACTCTTTACCGAACATAGATCATTTCTTATAAGAAAGAAAGCAGAGAAAGAGATAGAGCGTACATCAAGTTAACACAGCAGTCTGTCCGACGCCAATGTTCATAACCGTTCTGTCTCTACCTCATTCCTTGCGAGACATCTTGCAAGCGAACGTCTATCTAGTTGAAGGACTCGGGGAGAAGGAAGAAAAGTAACGAGGGCTGAGATGTTATCACTTTCACCATTTCTTCCGAAACCCAAATATTTGCTAACGGATAGTCACTCCACGGATACACACATTATGTCTGTATACGTTCTGTCAAGCGGTGAAAGCATGATGCATTACTAATACTACTATGCAAGCGAGCACTTTCTTTTGATATGTAATGTGTGGTATTTGCGCAATCATTTGATCCATTTGACCGCCTTTTCCTGTTACGTTCGTCTTATCTTATTTCTTAATCATGCATATCACCCAACATTTGGGTTCCTTGGTTCCATCCCAAAAAAGAAACAACTTGTGGGTTTCTTAGGTTCTGCAAAGCATTTTTTTTGTATTTAGCTTTTCACGACTGATTGCTTTCTTTCTGCTTGCCTTCAGCCATGTTACACTCTTAACGATTTTACTGGTATTACGTTTTCATTTTCTGTGATACATTTTGTAGAGCAAGACTGCGTCATCGCCTGAAGTTGTTACTGAGGAGGTAAGCGTAAGTTGTATGAAAGATCGGATATCTGGTAAATTTCGATTTGGTCACGAAAATACTTGAATTTTTCTAAAACCGTTTTGATCAATAATTTATAATAGAGCATCAATTTTCAAATGGTATTTGAATTGAAAAATGATGACTTGGAGCGGGAAGTGAGACGTCCATCCACAAATGAAATACAGAACTCTCCACTGACCCAAATTGCTAAATATGTTGCAGCAAACAGTGAGGTACGTGGTAATGTCGGGCAAACTCTTAACCATGTGTACTTATTTGGATGCTAATTTCCATACGATTTTTATGAGCTATCATAGAAATTACTTGCTTACCATCACTTCCAGTCAGTTCCCTATAATGCGTATGTTTCATGTACGACAGATTCTTAATATTGGAGATGCCATTACTTGGTACGGGGAATCCATGGATGTGTCTACGTCAAATGAAGTTGTTCGTGCCCAACCCCCAAATCTCTATAACGCGCTCCCAAAGAGCATTTTGTGTATGCCAATTTACAACGGGCAACGTCAAGTCATTGGTGTAGCGCAGCTAATCAATAAGGTATATTATAGCTCTTGCTTTCTCAAAATTATTTCGTCGAAAGCCATGTTTATCAATTGAAATGCTTGGTACCAAGTTGCATCTCAGATGATGATACTGTAGTGATGTTAGAACGGATACAGGAGCTGTCATTTGAGACTTGGGGGTGAGAAGTAAATTGTACGGTTCTTAGGAACAAAACAATTCAGGTAACTTAGAGAATTTGTTTCTGATTCAGCTTTTGGACTTGCAATTTCCTCCGTTCTCAAACCCCCAGTCTGAAATGACATCTCATGGACATCACTTCTGAGATGTTGCTTTCTTGGTATGACGCCGTAAATTGACCATATGAGTGAGTGATTTAAGTTCAATTGCTTGTTAGAGAGCGTTAAAATATTCGTACGTGTTTCATTTTTCATAGAGTAACAATCAGCACTTCACTCATACTGATGTTAACACTTTTGAAGCTTTCGCAATCTTCTGTGGTCTTGGGATCCACAACACACAACTTTATGAAGGAGCATGTGAGTTTAACCCAATTTATAACTTCAATAGCTTGTGATTTGAAATTTTGATTCAATCTTTTTTTTATCATGTTGTAAAAGTATGTTCCTTATATTCATATGTGTTTGTATATACGCATTTCAGGCAAACTGATGGCTAAACAAAGTGTAGCACTGGACTGTCTCTCATACCATGCCACAGCGACGCCAGATGACACTGAACGACTTCGTCGGGATGAAATCCCGTCTTCCGTTCACTACAATTTATACAGGTTCGTTGGAATTATTTTGAACTTTCTTTTATTTAGGATTAGTTGAGGACATTTAGTAACAATGTGGATGTATTCTCTTCTATTTTTTTAGCTACGAATTTAACGACTTTCCAATGACTGATAGTGAAACTTGTAAGGCAACGATTCGAATGTTTTTGGAGTTGGATTTGGTTCGGAAATTTCATATTCCATATGCGGTAAGGCATTTAAACTACCATTTGCAACGATAACGTCTGTATTAACGAGACTCATGAGATTTACCTCATGACTGATTCAGAGATGTCGAAATATTTAATGTCAATTTTTTTTATTTCCAAAGGTACTTTGCCGTTGGGTGCTGAGTGTGAAGAAGAACTACAGGCATGTAAAATATCACAACTGGCGACATGCATTTAATGTAGCTCAAACTATGTTTACGGTGCTGAAAACGGGAAAGATGGAACAGTTTTTGGATGATCATGACGTATGAAATTATGTCTCTATCAAATTCACACATTATTATACCGGTATCCTAACATTATCTAATATCGCTTGTTATAACAGATTCTCGGTCTGCTGGTGGCCTGCCTGTGTCACGACTTGGACCATAGGGGAACGAATAATGCGTTTCAAAGACTAACTGCATCTCCCTTGGCCGTATTATATTCCACTTCAACAATGGAACATCATCATTTTGATCAATGCGTTATGATACTTTCCTCAGAAGGAAATAACATTTTTCAGGTGTGTTATGTGAGAACTTTCTCCTTGTCACTTCAGTGTAATCGTAGCCCTCAGGTTGTCTGTAACTGTAAGTAAACTTATCTCATAGGACCTTTCCGCTGAAGACTACCGGAAGGTGATGAAGATTGTTGAAAAGTCCATTTTATCAACGGATTTAGCAATGTACTTCCGAAAACGCGCTCGCTTCATTGAGCTAGTGGAAAACGGCGAGATATCGTGGCAGGGCGATGATAAAAAAGAATGTAATATTCAAGATTTTAAAAGATTAACTATGAAAGGACTATCATGAAACTCAACTCTTCTTTTATGGATGATTTGTAGTATTATGTGGGATGATGATGACAATGTGTGATGTCGCTGCTATTTCAAAACCATGGGAGATACAACACAAAATCGCTAAACTTGTGGCAGATGAATTTTTTGACCAGGGGGATTTAGAGAAAGAGCAGTTGAATCAGAAACCTCAGGTATTCCGTCAATTTCAACATGATCTAGGACTGTATTACAATATCGAAACCAGTACAAGTAGCCAATAAATACTCACCGTAGCTACATGCAATATAATGTATTCATTATGTTTAAATTAAAGGCCATGATGGATCGAGAAAAGAAAGATGAACTGCCCAAGATGCAATTGAGTTTTATTGATGAAATCTGCCTTCCACTGTACAAGGTAAGTTTTACGATAAAATATGATGTAATCAAACTTTTTATTTAAACATTTTACAAACTGCTGATTAATTCTGACGATGACAATGATCCATTTTGTAAGGTTCTTTCTGAAACTTTCCCTTGGCTTCAACCATTGTACGATGGTGCGTCAAGGAATCGTCAGAATTGGCAGGACCTAGCAGAAAAGGTGGATATGGGTCTAACATGGATAGACTATGATGTGATAGAAAAACCTGTTGAAGAGTTTACGAGTAACTGAATAAGCAACATTTGACATGTTTTGATTATTATTTTTACTTTATCCTCTACAATTCTATTTTCAATTTGTTTTTTACAGAAGACGCAGAACCTGAAGATATTGATTTTGTTGTACAAAATCTGAACTGTCCACATGCTGATGCGGAGCATGAATCAGGCAAAAGATCTAAATCCAAATGGAAATTAAGAAAACTTTTTCGGGAGACGAGCCAGTTGAGAAAATCGACATCTTCGCAATCAAAAGCTTCTTCCGACGTTACCACATTCCATAGCAAAAAAGACGATTTGCCGGCAGATGTACCTAATGCTTTTAACTCTGTTAGTAATTCCCAAGGTACTGAACATATTAGTGATGAAACTAGTCGTCCTACTTCTAAACCTTCTAGTCCTGCCACCAATGGTGCTCCTCATTCTTCTGGACGAAAAGGAAATTGCCAGATATCTTAAGATATATTATATATAAACTTGTGAAAAAATGTGTTTTGAGAATAAAGTTACAAAATAAATAAAAAATCTCAGTAATAATGTTCTATGACAAATATATGTATTTTTCAACTGATCCGCGTCTAACTCTATTGTGTAATGCTTCAGCTCCTATATTACTTCAGTAAGGAATAAATAAACTACATGAGATGTGCTTAAATCAATGTGTTATCAGCCAACTTCAACTAATAATGTTTTAATAAAAATTAAAACCTCAGTTGTTAGAAATAAAACAAAAGATAGCAAGCTACTTTTTATCAACGACAACGCACATTACCTCTCATAAGTTATTCATATCTTGCACCAAAATGTTGGCCACTGCATGAAAATAGTGTCCTATCAAACCCTGTTCAAAGTTTTATCGATACGCTCAATGCTTCCATCAGAATACAAACATAAACCTCAGGTCTCTTTGCAGGCATGGAGCAGGGCTTAATTACCTGGTAATCAGTAGTATGCAGTGGAATGGGATTTAATATAACTATGTTGCATGATGATCAATGACGTTAGGATGCCATTGTCGTGTGCCAACTGTTGGTCAGTTACTGAAGTTGGTTAAACCAGCACTACAATTGAAAAATTACAGCTTTCCATCAAGCCCATGGTCCCGTAAAGTTGACATGTAGATCAGTCTCAATCTCAATCAGTAAAACCGTTGTTTTTAGTTTAGTTTTTATCAGGTGAGCATTCCCTGGTTTCTTCTAGAGTATTAAACTTCTCATTCTAATTGACTCATCAGTAGTAGCTGTTTTTTATGATTGGTGATTCGACTTCAAAGGCAGTTGCTGTTAGATTTCTGTGTGTATCGATTGCTATGACAAATTAACGACAATTGACTTGCTTTAAAAGGCTGGTCGAGTCTGTGATCATCGAGAGACTTTGGCAGCGTTCACATTCACCAATAAATCGGATGCTCGTAGGAAATTATATATATACTCTTGATTAGTGCAAATGCATATCGTCTTAAAATGTTAATGTTTGTCCTATAGGTTAATATTTCTTGGCTTTCTTCTCCTAGTGCTTGCCCGTGGAAATTAAGACAAGTGTGCAATAAAATTCTAGTCCTCGTGTCAAAAGCTATCAAATGGATGTCATAAATACCCAAGTTCATCAGAAGAACCCTGTCAAAACATCGCTTTATATTATGATGATGGATCCACTCCCAACTTACACGATTATACGTCGAAACTAAATACTTTTGTATCGGGTGGAAGTGCGATGGTTTCTTCTCATTCTCCACTCACCCCATTGTAGCACTTTCCTCTTTTCATACATTTTTTTAGGTCTGTTATTACGAAGCTGAATGTAATTCAGCAAGCTATGGCTATATTATCTTGACCACCTGCTCGCACTCAACTGGCTGCATGCATCGACCGATTTGTACAAAAATTGGCATATTGTTATACCAACTAATTCGGTTAAGACGAGACTTCAACCCGCATTTAAACATCCGTAATTTCCTCATACTTCAAATTGTACCTCTTGATTAGCGCGATGTCTTTATTAGCCTTTAAACGTTTTTCACGGGCGACATGATTGATTCTTGATTTGATTCGATTGATTGATTTATTCCTAATTTGATTGATTGATTCCTGAATTGATTCTTTCTATTTCCATTTAGAGGGTGAGTTTTCTTTCTCTTAAGTAGAAACGTACCTTAATGCTATTTAAAATTTGGCAAAGTTTCGAGTTGGAATGTCTATTTACGAGTTGGTTAGCTCATTTACTTGGCGAACCCATTATGTTCTTCCCATTCCCACGCCTTTTTATCCGTCTGGAGAAAGGCTTTAAAATTTTAAGTAAGTAACTACTCCCCTTCAGACATACATGTGTCTGATTAACTGGTTCTCAGGTGTAAATGTAAGCTTCCCATATGATTTTTGGTAAGTGGTCGAATTACTAATACTCAGAATGGAAGCACGGTACGACATGCGGAAAAATGAAATGGGCTTTATGACTCAGCTTACTAAACCACTAAATGGAGTGTCCAATCTTCCATTCCTATTGCTCGATTTATGATTACAAAAATTTGACGCTTTCACTTTCACCAGTTTCACATTAATTTGTTTCCTGCGGCATGCAGCACTGTCACTACCATTAGAGTGCTTCTAAAAAAGATATGATCAAAAAATCCCAATTTGTAAGCTTAAGCGCATTCTGAGAAGTATGAGTGTGTCCAAATCAATAATCATAGCTGATGAAAGAATTTGGAAACATGAAGCTGAGCTGAGTGGCTATTATAAACAGCGCATTCGAACCAAACAAATATAGTATCAACTTTTGAGCAATGTGGTTGACTGGTGGTTCCGTATGATGTCAGGAACAGTTTTGTGTAAAATACAGTTGGTTTTTCTATAAAGGCCACAACAATTGCCTCTCTTAAATCGGCCTCTTAAAATGGATTGAGTGGAAGTAAAAAGTGGATTATATTATAGGTATATATGCGATTACATTTAGTTTGGGTTTGATGATATCTCTAAAATTGCCAATTACATCCCCGAGTTCGTACCTGGAGGAGCTTCCTACATTATCAGGAGGAGATGGACGTTATATTTATCGATAAAAATGATGTTGAGTGGGAGCGGGAATCAAAGTTAGATCAGCATTACTGTGGTAAACTGTCTGATAGAATTTTCTTGGAACCTCAACTCTGTTTTTTCCATTAACCCTTGTCAAAGTTGAATGATCAGCTTTAGGCAGGATTCGACTATCTCATCCTTCCATGTGAATTATCACGAGCAGTTGAAGCTTATGACCTTAAACCACAAACGGAAAATGTCTTTTACACTGCTCCTAGCAAGATAATTTTTTCGTTGGCAAGAACAAGAATTGAATATGTGTGTAGGAAGGGAAGTAGTGGTGGTGGTGGTTGGTTGAGTGCATGGGAGTAGTAGTAAACTACATAAACCTCAGACAAAACATTTGGAATAAAGTTTGACATTTGAATCATGTGAATATGACGATACATTTTCAACAACTGGGGAGAGTGGTATTACTACCTATTCCCTACGTCAAGCCTTTGATCCTGAAATGGGGAAAATCGGAGGCGACGTTTTTTGTGGACTCACAAAATGTCGTAATGGTTAAGAATGCCTGGGCTCTGTATGCTGTATTTCTTCTCCATCCCTTTGTATCGCGGCTATTCAGCATCATTCATTTCTTTCCGTTCAATAAGGACCAGCGGCACATATCGTGTTCATCTGTTCTCCGATAAAATGGAATTCACAATGGGTATGTACCTTTCTCATAGCACTGCTTAAGCGAGAAGCATAATAGGCATTACTCAAACCGAAACATTATCACGGCTCACAAGCTATGTAGGTGACCGACCACGAGGATTTACAATGTTTCTAAGTGCACGTACATGATATCCACATCTCATCGTCAGTATCAAACCAGAGTTTTACTTGTCTATGAGTCAGGAAGAAGAGGGACACCATTTTTGGGGACTATACTCTCATTCTGAGTGCAACAATGCATATTTGTGTTCCTCATAGATGTATGTCTCCTAAATACGTCCGAGTCCTTGCATATTACGTTTGGGCTATGTATTTTTCCTCCCACGCAACCCATTTTTTGGCAGGGTTCCAAACCTTCACAGTCAGCCAGTTTTATCATCTGTCACCTCCAGCTGTACCAAGCACAAATAAGCGTCTCCAAAAAAAGGGTCCAATCCTTGTGTTTGAGTCTCTCTCTCTCGCTCTCCCTTTTTCTGTCCTGGCTAACATTTTATAACACATACAATAATGCTTTCATGGTGGGAGAATAAAATGATTCGACTTCCCGCTGCTGTTACTGCTTCTAACTACTCTTCCTATATTGGTAGCTACACTGCTCGTTTTGCACTTTGAAATAATTTTGTCAATGGTCACACAACGCTAACATACATGAGAACCTCAATGACATGCACTCCAACGTCCATAAAGCTGTACAATATTGACGCTTAACCCCTTCCAGTAGTAATGGCTTCCTGTTCTGTCTACCGTGCAGAAATCTAACTTTTATAGGAGCATAAAAGGGCACTTCAAAATCCTGAATATTACTCAGGACATCGGGTCGGTATGCACTACACAAGGTAAACGACAGCAGTTGTGACCTTCCACATTAATTCAGGAGAAAGCACAACGGCTTAGTCTTAGTTAGCTAAACGTCAAATTTCTCTTTTCACTCGAAAGTGTTGTTACAACCGAATGAAACAGAAACAGATGCATTGTCCCGTTGCTAACATATAAATGCAGTTATGATGCGGTTATACACCTTAGTTGTAAGAGTCCGTGATCCGGTAGCACTTGAGTCTTGAGTGAATGTGTCGCGTGATTATTCATAATGAATCTAATAAGAAGTTATTACAGAAACCACTTTGCCGGGAGCTGTTGCTCTCAAAATATGAATGAAATGAATGTGTGAAACGAGTGGGGGAGTAGTAGGCATCCACTCCTGTTCCCGAGGGGAAAGTTATGTCTGTATCTTAAGACATGATATACGTGTAGTCGCACAAAGCGCTATTCACCGAGTTTTAATTAAATTGAAGATTTTGCACTCGGACCTTAATGTGAAAACTCCATCTTACAGCATGCTCAACCGACTCTGAGAAAACGGTATATGGGAGGCAACACACGTTTTCCTTACATGCATACACATGGCATTGGAAGTGAAGGTAGAATATAAATTAGTACATTTCTGTTCTTTTTTAAACAAGCGATTTAGATAACATAACATACAGTATCTATTCACGCTCCACTCACCAGGCTGGGTTAGTCATGTTGTGTTCCTAAACGCATCGCATTGTTACTTGTTTACTTACAGAAAATTAGGCTCGGAACTGGAGAGCAGTCACATCAACATTTCTCTACCACCCCCGCAAATACAGCACATTGTTCCTCTACAACGTAGAAAAAAAAAGTTTAGCGTGAAAAAAGTGGAGGACGGAGCAGCGGTGAAATATTTGTAATAAACAATGAATTTAAATCCATGGAAAGTACTCAATGCAATGAAGCCAAGTGACGCAGTGGCAAGAAAATGAGGAAGAAGTAGTTTGAGCTTAGAAAACATGAACCCTGTCTTGTTTTAAGAGTATTAGCAACTCTGAAAACCCAACGTTTTTTTAGCTGATTCCAGAAAAGCTATATGTACCTGACGATTATTGACTACTTCTGGTTTGGCTGGCTCTATTGTGAATGTCAGTTTCAATCGCACATTGCTCACCGTCCTCATTCGAGTATTGAGAGGAGGTTGGGTAAAATCCATTCATGAAACTGGCGGAGGCTCTTTGAGTGAAAGGAGAAAATTCAATAAGCACATGTAGTAAACTAGCAAGGATATGATGAAAGTGTGTAGCTTATGGTCTTTTTGGCTTTGGTCCCTGCCTCCATTCATTACTGCTGTTTTAGGTAGTACTTTAAGGGGAAATAGACAAGGCTGGCATTGTAGTAACGACATTAAAGATGTCCATTACATCCACTGGTAGACCATGCAGGTAGAGATACATATAATAGACCGTAAAGCCCAGAGTGACTATGTAGGAACGGTCGTGTAGCCGTGAAAAGTTTTCCCTACGAAAAAGGAGAGTGAGACTGCGCTGGACCATTTTCATGAATGAACTGATACTATAAGGAAGGTCGCCTTTTTGTTTTATTTCTGCTCTATAGCCTCTGAGAAAATCCCATTTCCTTCTGACTTTGGCACAAATAGCCCATCGTTATCCCTCAGGGATTTATTTATGTCCAAGACTCCCTCGCATACTCAACTTTGGAAGATCCATATGCTTCCCGCTCCCCTCTGAAAGTGAAAGCATATATCAATGCCCTTGTTACTCAGGGCTTAAAAGCGGTAGACAGGATACAGGAAAAATAGTAAAAAATTCAATACCATCCAAGACCCAAGACAAACAGTTTTTGAATATCAATGGTGGTTGTACACAGCTTCAGCTTGTAAAGAGTTAGCTCCCTTCGGTTTCAACTGAGATTGAATTACTTTCTCTCTCTCTCCCTGCTCCCGTGTGAGAAACAATGAGTATGCGGATTTCTTTGCTGATGAGAAAGGTCTTTATCGTGATGAAAACTGAGCTTGGCATTCACTTATTTCCATGAGGAAGAGAGTGAATCCAAAACTGGTTTTCGCTACCGTGGCAGAACATTTACTTTTCCAATCTACTCTGACAACAAACTGTATCAGCTCTGTTGCTATCCTATTTTATCTTTTTATGTACGGTTCATGGTAATGAGATTAAACTCCGTCATCGTCTTATTAAAACATATGATGGTACATAGGATTCCAGAAGACAGAGAGGTCGTAAATAGGATCTAAATTTTCGCAACATCAGAGCACCATGTTTGACACGAAGCTCTCAGCTCTCTCCCCCGTGCTTTCCTCGCTCACATCCTAATTTTGTTTTAAAACTACGAAACCAGGGAGTTTCACTCTAAATCCATAATCCATACGAAGTTACATTGGGAGAGTAAATCAAGGAAGTTAGATTACGTGCAGTCGTGCCGAAAGAAAACAAAGTTTTATCATTAGGTTGCAAGTGTGAGGTAAGCCGTGCAGGAACGGATGACAATGCACTACTAGGGAAAGGATTGGAATTATAGCACCTTTCAATAATATTTTGTTAATTAGGATTACCATGAAACTCGATTAGTAGCCGATGAAACTGCTACGACTAAACCCATGTGACCCTTGCATGGCCACTAAATCCTCGGTATTATGTTGTCTACATGCATTTGTGCTGGAAATGTGCACTCGTCAACATCCATTATTATCCAGAAGCTGAACCCAGCATTTTGGGCCAATCGGAATCACCAACTCTACCATTTTGCTCCTGGTTGTAATAAACATTCTTACGGTTTATTTGTTTGCTGTTGAACTAAGCCCATAAAATGCACCAAGTCGATATATTGCAATATATTATAGGAATACACTTCTTTCCCCCATTCATGCATCCACAGATTTCTTTTTATTCCTTCCTCTTTTTTCAGAGTCGTATTGTTATTTTACGATTGAAGGTTAGTAAACAAGACATGGAAAAGAATGCAAATAACGGGATGGTATGGTTTGCGTTTTCTCGCAGCGATAGTAAATATTTGCAGAAGTCTAATAAGCAGTATGTTAGACCTATATTTATCCTGCAAGCAATATTAACACAAAAACCATTTTATGAAACTGGCTTATTTTCACTCCATATAACAAAAAGGAAAAAAAGAAAGCCTAGCCGTGGAGTGATACAAATATGATGAACAATCTCTATTCTTCCATTCTCTCTTGCTTCTCGTGCTCGCCAAATCAGGAGGGCAGAGCTTAGCTCAACTAGATAATTTTATGTGGCTATGATCCTCTACGATGTTCAATTCGGCATGAAATCATGCACATTTTTTACCATTTCGTGTTTGCACAACGATTTTTTACAGCAAAATTCAATTTAATTGCTCATATATTTTGTGATAATTGAAAACAGTAGCAAATCTTGTGAGTAGCTAGATGTAGGAGTTGTCATTGAACCAGCATTATTTCATATTTCTTGCCTGCGTTGAGAATGTGGTGTAAAATAGCTTTTTATTGGAAAAAGATATCATCATTCCCAATTCGAACAACGATGATATTGACACACGATAGCATTTGAAAGTCAAGCTGATACTTATAAGAATTGAGAAGTAAACAGAATAATAGGAGTAAGAGGTAGTTGATCCTCAAGTGTCTCCTACTTTACCTACAACTGTCAACCAAGTGTCAATTACAGACGTAAGTGGAGCACATTCTGCGTCACGTTACATAAGGAATCCAAAGAATGGCTACAGTTGATATATGATAAGTACTGTTTGCGTGCTACTCTTACCTTAACATCACACGACCTGCATTGCATTGGTAGCAACTACCTTGGAAGTTATGATAATACAAGTACATGCTCAAGTGAGGATGATGGGGTCTTCCGCATGCTAAAAAATGAACTTTTTCTCCCTAAAACATCTTCTCTGTCACGTATGAGAGTGTTTGGTCTAGTTACATATTAGTTATATGTCAAGTTGCCCTTTCGCTTCCCATTTTCGAAGGCAAAAAACAAGGTGATGTGATAACACCAAGGTACACTAAGGTTAAAACCAACCACGATAATAATGACAATGAGTTTTGGGTTTCCTTTCGTTTGGTGTATCCCCAGCGGCAGGTAATATCCTCGCTCCCTTAAAGTACCAAAGCAATTATACTAATTGGGAGTAGGAAATATGTGTGCGGTTATAAGCACTCTCTTCCTCTTCCTCCTTTATCCTCTAATTCCTTTTTCATATCAGAGTTCACACATCAATTTATGCCCCAATACACCCACAAAAAGTTAAAGTTGAGCAAGAGGTAGTGCTGAACAAAAGAGTGCGGAAAGGCTATGAATAATATGGATCTCTATCTCATCTCCCCACATCATTTTTAGGTTTATAGAATGAAACGACTTAAACCGAGAAAAATGGATTTCAGAGAAAGTTTTGAGTGAGCTTTTACTCATCACGTCAATTATACCAAACCAAGGAAGGCTATAAAATGGGAACAATAAAACACAGCCGCAAACTCAAACGGGAAATGGAGTGTATGAAGTTCTGGAAAAGTAATTACCCCATCCTATATTTAAGTTGACCCCTCACTTCTTTGCATTTTGAATTTTCATAGCCATAAGCTCCATGGTGGCTCTGTAAATAGTTTAGTGGGTTTTGAGTGCATGGATCAAAGAGAGAGAGAAAGGGAGAGGATTTTGAGAATATAAACCTAATTCGGCTTTCATTACATAGACGGATTGTGATGGAATTACATGCCTCGTCCATAAAAGTTTACATAGAGACAGGGTTTTCCGCTATACAAATTCTTTTCTTTTCTTGATGATAGTTTCCCCCTTGCCAAGGCATAACTCGGAGAAGCATCCTCCTGTATTGCAACTTGTCAGCTAGCGTCACATGGGTGATTGAAACATTAATGTGTGTTTGAAGAAATCTGGTGAGAACCATGGCTTCCCCACACACTCTCCAGCTCAGTCTTCTTCTGGTGTGTGTGGGGGCCATCTCTCAGTTTGATAATTTTGCCATTCACGACTGGGGAGAAGTGGAGCGAGCTGCATTGGAGTAACAACAAAAATGCCATTAACGGCATGTCACATCTTTTTCATGAATGGGAAATGGAAGGAACGGGTCGGTTAGGCAAAGGCTAGAATGTTACATGCATGGAAGCGACGTTGAAGGATTAATATGAATCAAACGACAACAAACACACCACCACCACTCCGACTCTCCAGCCTAGAGAAGAGGTTGAAAAATATGGATAGCGGCTATACTAATTTATGTTTTGTCACTTGAGAGTGAGCCGTGCCACATTGCAGCCCTCTGATAAGCAACCGCTTCATTTTTTTAACTGGAATAAACGACAACACAAATCTGAGCATCATTGAAATAAGTGGTGGTAACTAATCGACTCCCATTCTTTTGATGAATGACAGCCACAGTAGGTTGCGCCAAAAATTGAGAACTGGGTGGCTGGAAAGTAGGAGTAAGTAATGATGCGTGTAACGTGCCACTACACCAACGGTGTTTTCATGAATCAGGCAGTTTGCTAAGTAAATGAAGTAACAATAATGTGTCAACAGGACACCATTCCGCCAAGGAGATTTCATAGAGTTTGTTCTCCTGTTTGGTTGCGGATTCTTAAAACGAGCATAAAATGCAAAGAAGTCGGCTGGAGAATGAGCTCGAGCTTGAGCAGTCTGCATTCAACTGCTAATGGCTCAAGTGTAATTTTAAAAAGTATTATACCTGTTACCAGTCAACACAGCAGCAGCGTCAGCAGCATACGATTCGAGTTGATGATGAAAGAAGTCTGGGACTCATTGCTCACGCTGCTTGGCTTTTGAGGGAAAATATTGTTGAATAGAAATTGGTTTGGAATCCACCTTCCCAGTTTGGGAATGGGCTACGTGAAATTTGTTAGACAGCTAGAAGATGAAAAAGAGAGCAAAGAGACCTTATTGACTCACAAAGTAACACGCTCAATGGAGGGTTTCACTGATCTTATCGTTTGAGAATCAAAACGCACTTACTTGGGACGCTGTTGATAGGTATGGGTGCGGGCCCAGGAGCTATAAAAAGAGATACGGCTTCTCATATCCCAGTTGAGCGAAAACTGTTTATAAAGCAAAGGCTCCGTTTGTGAAAGTATATGTGTATACACGTGCATGTGTTTGGCGATCGATCTCCATGTAAAATCACCCTGTTGTCTTGCACAATAGCTAGAAATTTTTGGATGTTGGAGGACGTGTCATGTACTTTGGTAGCTTGGACTGGGACCTTCGGGACGATTTTAAATTGAGGTGGTGAAGCGAATTAGGGAGCTAGCAGCAAAACAGGATTCCCTCAGCCCCTTTCCACCATCGCGTAGTTCATGGGTGAGCCTTCATAGCGGTTAAATATACAAAGAAAGTGAAGAGAAAAGAAATGCCTATCGTCTATATGATTCGTAAGGACAGGGTCTCTGAGTGGTATTTTTTGGTTCAGAGGAACCACTTTCTCCGTTATATAGAAACGCTCCTGCTACTACGCTGTGATGATGATGATGATGATGATTGCGTGGGTGTCTGTGGCAGCCAATCCTACCAGTCTTCTGCTAACTTTCTCCTGGTACGTTCTTCCAAAGTTTGGTACATGGGTTTCTGCGATTCCCTACGCTTTCCATTTACTGTCTCACTTTCTCTATTTCAGTCAGTCGGCGTTAGTTGCTCTTACCATCACATGCTGCAAATTCAGAGGAGCTCTGACTGAGAAGAGGCAGAGAATGACTTGTAATTCTTATACATAATAGGATGACGATGATGCTCTCCCTTTATAGTCCTTCCGAAACAGATACACGCTACAACTGATATGAGCGGAGCTGAGCACACTTGTATATTTTTCTGTCTGTCTTGTGTAAACATTTGAGAGCTGGCTTTCCCGTGTGCACAAGATTCTTCAAACTTTTCTCTTTAAGCTTCATTCAAAGTTTTTTTTTTTTTGCTTTTCAGTGATACTTTTTTGAGGGGACTAACTGCTCAAGCAAACTACATTGAGGTTAAGTTGACCAATTAATGTCATATTTGACCCATAAGATGAATGATTGATATTAGAATGATGATGCTGACAGTCGAGACTACCTTTTTTCGCAATGAAAACCGTTATTGCTTTTGTCTGACAACAATAAGTATCAACTAATGCGGAGCATGAGGAGACTTATCAGTGTCATGCCCACACAGAAGCTCCTCCGCAAATAAGTGAGTGGCTGTCCGCAGTAGATCTGTAATGAGATATTACTACTTGTCATGATAGTGCTGTTGGAGTCAATAGAATCCTGAAATCTCATGAGTGATCAGGCTGTCATTACCAATCACAATCAGTTGTTCTTGTCTCTGTTTCCTCAATAGTTCTCATGACCAAATGAAAAAGGAGGAAAGGAAAACAGATCCACGCGTATTAGACACACATCAAAACAAAAGTAAATATCAATAGGACTTCTTGAAGAAAGGAGAAGTGAAAAAGTTGGAGAGAGTAAGGAGCAGCCAACAAGTAATTTTTTTCATTAAGAGCGTCCCACACGCTCTCTCATATGTAGACAACTGAACACTTACTTTTCTCTTGTAACAAGGCAGAAACAGGAGAGAAGGAATCATTTGACTTTTAGTGCATTTTTTCCCGTTTATTTTCCCCATTTGTATCCCATGCCCATTACATGCACACACACATACACAAAGTCTCCTATACACACCAGGACAACAAAGAAACAAAAGAAAACACTCACGATTGAAAGAGAAAAGTGAGGAGAGAAAGCATTTTGGAGGAAAGACTGGAGAGAAGAGGAGAGAAATAGAAAATAGACAGCTATATCATCAAGCCACTAGAAAGGCTGTGTGTTGAAGAAACTAGCTACATATTCGACTGGTGGTCTCGGTGCAGTGCAAACGAAGCAGCATTAAAACTGGAAGACTGTCCAAATCTTAGCTCAGTGTTACACGCCCCGTGCTCTCGACAACAACCAAGGCTCTTCTCCCCAGTCAGATCGCCTATGAGGCAACGAGTAGGATTTTTGTTATAGACGTAAAAGTACACACATAACCACACATGTATATTAGCACTGGTACAAAAACACACAGCACACAAGTTTCATCCATCCTTTCACTCGTAAGAAAACCTGTTGTCAACCTTAGGCTCCGTTTCCAACTTCTCTTTTCCCTGGATTCGTGATCGTCATTGTGTCACACTAAAAAAGTCTAACTTATTTTTAGAGCACTTACACTGACTTGTGGGGACGCCCCATTTTTCAGGATCATATATTATTACCAGTTTTTTCATTGACTATAAACATTGAAGAGCGACTTCATCTTCGATTTCACTCCAACTTTTTTGTTAAGAAGAAATTGACAAAAATTATCTAGCTCCAAGCTCTCTCTCTCTTCTTTCCTCTCTCACAAAAGTTTTGGCTGATACAAAAAAAGTATATATACATCTATATAGTTGAGGGGAATGGTGATAAAAATAGCAGTCATCAAATTTGGGATAGTAGCAGCAAAATGAGAAAAAGCCACACACAAAACTCCCATGTTTTCAAACTTTCCATGTGACAATAACAAATTATAAAAAGTCAGAATACTAAAACAGGTAACGTTTTAGTAACTTCCTTGAATTACGAACACATGTTCGTTTCACAAGCAAAATGATGCACCAGTGACACCGCTTTGAATATGTTTAAATCAAGCATCTAACTTACACAACAAAGAACTTAATATAAAGGAAGAAAAGAACAACGAGCTAGCTTTCAAAAACTGTTATAATACCAATCATCGTCATCGTATTCACTCTAAAATCCAATTAACCAATGCAAATCCAGAAACTCACTTTGCTACAAAGAGAAAGCAGATCAACAGGATACTTGGGGAAAGGTAAGATACTTTCTCTCACTCTTTCTCATTCTTTCTATATATTGCAAGCTCCATGATTCGAGTAGTACGGGCTAACACGTTCATATTGAGGAATCGTCGAGGCGTAGACGAAAATTATAACATTTCAAATTCAAACGTTCGTACATAAAAAACAGTTGTTATGAGTTTCATGCATCTGTTCATACAATATCTGGCATCATTTTTCCCAACACCAAACCACCCACCTAGATCAAATTTGCGTTTGCAACAGCATACATAGCCAGATTATTTCCTGTTTTCTTTCCGCTGGCTGAGGTTGACTTACTTACTATGTATATTTTTTATGAAAATGAGTAACTAGCATAAGCCTTCTTTGAATGATCTGCACAATCATCCTATTTGCGGCACACTGTTCAGCTCTCGGCTATAGAGACATTACACATTATTTCATCTCGGATTCGCATACCATGTATTAAATGCAGTGGAGTACACAACACTGCACATTATGTAGTGAGCAAGTACCAGCAGCCGTATGCTACCAAGAACACAGAAGCAATTAAGAAAGTTCCTTGGTGAAAGTTGCCAACATGGAGGTTGGAGAAACTAACTAACTGGTTGCAAAGCTCCCATTTTTATTATCAAACTTTCTCCGTTATAATTGAAATGTAAGTTTGTTTATAGCATATTCCAAACTCTAATTTGTCGTCGTGCTTTTTAGTCCCTCTAAAACTCACAGTTGGGAGACTAGACTAGGCGTCATTCAGCTTCTGTTGTAAGGGGAACCTGGTCCGATCAATCATGTGAGTTTGGTTGTCTCTTCATCACTCCTTCATGTCGACAACGAATGAATGAAACATAATTGATTGGAAGGGAACAGATACTTGGCTATCCATATCCATGAGCCATAAAATCAACAAGTTTTTGGCTAAAAGAATAGTCTTTCATTTTTTTATCACATGCTTCTTTCCATCCTCTAAATCTTAGTTTCACACTAACAACTACTTCAGTTCTCACTATTCCATAATGCCACTCGAGAGAAAGTATCAATTTGATTATTTGAAGTTTAATCTTGTTTTCACCTACGCTTTTAGTTATAAGCAACCGTTCTTCAAATCGTAAGCAGATATAATATGGTGGTAATTGAAATGGAAGTCAAGAACTATGCTTATGAAGGTTGCCTATTATAAAAGACTTGGGTTTTGTTGTGTCATAAACTCAAAGTAAGTGGCAAACTGGATAGTAAGTAAGTCACTGAAGTGTCATACTTAGCTTGTAACTTTGTTGTGTTGCTCGTATCAGATTCTATTTATGCACTATTGATTTAACGGGGTGAACTTTGCAGAGATAAAGAAAGATACACAAATATTACTCTAATGGGAATACGAACAGAAATAGAATCTAATTGAACCTTTGCAAAATATATTGGTTTTCGGATCTTCGCAAAAAGATTTTGCTGAAGAAGTTCCTAAAGCTCGCGTGGAAGTAGTCATACCCCTTCATTATTGGTCCCTACAGTATTTACGGGGTTTTGGCTCAATAAATTTGGTAATAGCTATGAGACAACGGGATCACACAATCCCGTAAAGAGAGCCAGAGCTGGCTAATAAATATTTTGAACCAGGCAGATGTATGTATCTCATAATGGTACTCTAAATCAATGACTTTCTCCAATGGTGATCGAAAGCGTAATTTATGTTTTCCAAAAATAAACCTTCCAAAAATAGATGATAGTTCTGATAATAGCCGACGCTATTTACAGAGGTGTTTGTAAAATATGGCAGCATTTTTTAGCTTGGTGGTTCACAAGCCGTTAGTTCACAAAAAACTTTACCCTATTGCTATTAGGAATCACCGCTTTACTCGGAATGTGTAAACGCAAAGTTCACTGTGCTCCTTTCCATAGGAGGAAGAATTATTCTGAAAATTTCGTAATCATGACACTACAGTTTTTCCCTGTAGCGTGCTTTCCAAAACTTTCAAACAAAAGGAAATTATCTCGCTTAGTTAGAAGTTGTAGTGTAAGCAGAGCACTTTAACTTTTGGTAATACTAGGTTGAGTTATTTAAAATTGATATGGGTTGCACAAAATTCTATTAAAGAATACTTTGGCCTATAACCAATCGAAAGAGGCACGCGTGCAAAATGAAGTCATACAAACTGCAGCTACAGAATTCCAAGAAACTATAAAACACTAACTTATATATATTGGGTCCATGGCTTTCAAGGCTTTATGTTGGTATGATGGAATTTGGGTTACAAAGCATCAATGCTGTCCAGTTTTTTAAAATAAAGACTAACAGCCATCGCGTGTAAATACGTTTTTTCGGTTATGGGAATTGATGATTGATGGCACCATACTTAGTTAAGCAAAAAATAGAATTTGAGATAACATTATCAACTTCTCATATCCGAAGAAAGTATATTTAACTTCCGATTCGTATCGATCCCAGTACGGTGCACCCCATTTGAACGAGCATGAAATCAACATAGTTTATACACGAGATACGTTTTTTTATTACAAAATTGATAATGACATGGTGTTTACCACGAACAGAGCTCGCGGCGTGATAAGACATTGTTTTGAGAACTGAATAATAGGAATCAACTAAAGAATCCATTTCCTTTCGACTCGACGTTTGTTCAGAAATTTATTTTCATAAACTGAACGCTCAAGATGAAATCCGATAATGAGAAAATGGAAATAAAACCGCATATCAGCCCAGCTCCACAGTTGCTCGTTGAATCAGCAATTGAGTTGAGCGTATTTCACGTCAAACGGAAAGAAATATAATGGTGGGTATAAAAACAAGATTTGAAAGAGCACAACTCGAAACTCTCGTCTATTTTCTATCACAATTCATTAACAAATTTTATCGCACACGTTTCCTTTCATGGTGGTACTCCCAACATACGTAGAAATGAATGAATGTGAAAGTTCATGTGAAACCAGACCTAATTTACTGCTCATTATTTCTCAATTTTCGCGACGTATGCTTGTCATTTGCATGACAGTCGAGCAGTATGCACCACTCATCATTTCTCATTTACTTTCAACGATTTAGAGAGAAATGGGGGTTTCAACTCAATAGCACACACACACATACATGTATGCGTGTGACTCTAACAACAAAAGCAAATGAGAACGACGTAGACTTCCTCGAACGGCAGTTTCCCCTTCATATCAATATGGCTATGTGTGAAGTTCTAACAATACGGCGACTAATGAGGAGAATGTGACATTAGTTTTATCGCACTGTTCTCCTTCCAGATTCGTTTCATTCCTAAAAGAGCAACCTTGAATAACACTACAGGTTTACCATGTAAAGACAATGGAGTGGGTGGTTGAAACGCACATATTTATATTATATATGCATACAGTTTAACTTTAGATGGGTTCGCACTTCAATATTTTGTTTGCACACGAGTTAAAGGCTCTTTTTCGTTAATATTTTAATGCCGAAATGGGTTTACTCCAACTGATTTGGGTTTTTACCCACCAAACATTTACATATACTTCGCCTAGGCTCTAAAGTTTTTCTCGGAAGTACTGTTTTTGTCTCAGACAAAAAGAAACAGTCCGTCCGTGTCCATTCATTCAGCTCAGAGGCTGGGCTGCCTATTTTGTTATTCAACCGTGTCATTGTTGCAATTTACGTGATGAAATGTTTCACACGCATCTCAGATTTCACAAGGGCTTTAGGACCCTTGCTATTACGTCCTTGCATTGTGCTCACGAAACAAAACGTTGTTTGGGATCCTAATTCGTGATTTATAAGACATGGTTTCATACTGATTTTATCATTACAAGTATTGCATTGGCACAATTGCAACCAATGCTTTTAAGGGTGAACTAAAAAGGAGCATGGTCTCCAGTTTTCAATGTCATATCTTCTGTCAAGTGATTAAAATTCATGGTTGGACTCCTATCCCAGTTTAGAGAATATGCTATTTCTGTTCCTCGCTCAAAATTAGAACAAAGACGAGCCTGATGTGTCCTAACACTAATACCATTTAAAATGAAAGCTGTGGAGGAAAACGAAAGACAATGAAATGATAAATGAGAGCTGCACGTATTTAAACACGTTGTGAGCTCTTCAATACGCCCTAACGATTTGGTTACACTTCCTCCACCCGCTAACATTTTGCGTTGTGAGTAATGTCCTCAACCGCTTCAAAGTTTGGGTCTCACAATGGGAATGCATTGTATCGACGGCAATTTAAAAGAACAAATGAGTTATGACATGGAGCAGTTTACGTTTCGAGTTGAGACTAAGAGACAATGAGTCCTTCATTCAACACTTATGCACCTGCTTGGCTTCCTCCCTCACAGAGGAAGTTTGCGTTACTAATGTAGACACCGGGTTGGTCTGTCTGCTCAATAACTAAAACCACCACACCTAGAGCTGGAAGGGATTTAATTTCCGCCAAACTTGTTTAGTTAGATATAATTAGGTAACCAAAACCGCTTACCGACCTGGCTAAAACAGCAATATTAGCAGAGCGCGTACTGTTTACTTTACTCACACATTCTGGTTTGTTTCGCCTGCAAATGACTGACTAATGTATGATGTTAGGGAAATTGCACTCACTTTTCTGGCTAGTATGCGCTTGCTGTTCATGTCCGATTGAGATTTGGATGATCGATTAGGTACATAAACAGCGTAAACGTGATATACACAGCGAAGCTCAATTTGCCCCCTTCGGATCACACCGAGATTCTTGTCCAAAAGCGAAAGTGGAACGGAATTTCTCATCAAACTGTACTGTGAAAGGATTACGTTGAGCTAGTGTGATTTTTAAATTGCCCTGATCCTTTAATGCAAATTTTAGGGAAAGTCCTAAACTGGGTCTATCAGACATATTAAATCGTCCCCCTGACTTTCTCTTTGGGTATATCAAAGGGTTACTTTTTTTGAAAGCGGAGCAGCTTCATGAATATTTAGCCATTTACTTTGGCTTGAAATTGAAAAGAACACAAAATGGTAGTTGGATTACAGTTACGGTTTCTGATTGACAGGATAATTTTTGGGAGACGTATACATATGTATGCACATTTGGCTTATATTCTTAAGTGTCAAAATTTTTCCCATTATTTCCCTGATGACATCAGTAAAATTATTTTACTCCTCCACAAAAACCCTTTTCTCCTGAAGCTGAACTTATTTAGCATTTTCTTTAACTGACAAGTACCACTCGAGACCGACAAATGGAATGGAGGAGCGCTCTACAAAGTGATGAAAAATACACGACAGCTGAAAAGAGCGATACGGGATTTAGCGTTGAATGACAAGAAAAAAGATCCTTTTTAAACGTAGTGGCATTGGTGGTTTTTCTCCGACAAAGAAGGGATCGTGTTCGATCTACGTAAAATGCTAATATGTGATTTAATATATGATGCGGTGAAAGAACCAACTAACATTATATCATCACATCACAATGAAAGCAAACCACAATCCTACAAACTCGTGCATGCAGCTAGCGGTTTTGCAGTTTGGAATTGAAACTCTCCTTTCTTTCTTTCTCTCTCTCTGTACCACTTACATCATAGGTTATACTTACAAGCTTGTCGCTGTTTGTTGAAAAATGTAATGGATGGTGAAGAACTTGATACCCGAAAGGGAAAAATACGACTGCTTCTTTTGTGACAGAAGACCCACGATATTACAATATGAAATGACATTCCAAATAATCCGCAGAATATTTTTGCACCACTTAATCTTTCCTGCCCTGTTTTACATAAGGAACCGTACCTAACAATCCGATTTTTTGTTGGATAAATCCTTTGAATTTTTGTTGTGATTATTGTGAGCTACAAGGCATTTCATGACCTTATAAAATATTGATTTTAGCACAGCACGTGTCATTCCAAATTTCGTTCCGAAAGAAAAGAAACGAGTGGGAATAGAACTTTTTTAAGATTTCTCTTGTGTTCCTTTTGTCACCGTGGCATTCAAACAAATAAGGATATTACACCAACCAGACGTAAACCTTATGTAAACTTTTTTTGAAATGAAGAATGGAATATGTATGTCATTGCAACTAATATTACGTCAGGAAAAAAAAGGAGCAGAACCAAGATTTTGCTGATGCCACTCAAGTTACGCTTCATAAAATTGGACTATTGTTGGCACTGCGATTTAGCAATAGGGATCATCCGTATTGACCTTATGAAGTTAATTAGTTTTTTTGAACTTTTGAAATACATTTCTTCTTGTCATAATTTTTGTTTACGTCAGACTTTGCTTAAATTGGGGCACCTCGAAATGTTTCCTCGATTTATGACGATCATCAGGCTTAAAAGTTTGTAATGAAGTTGGTCCCATATACAAATAGACAAAAGAGAAAGAAAACTTTCTCCGGGTTTCCATACAACTCGAGACACCTGCATTCGACATTTTATGTAAAAAAAACTTCCGTCTACTTCTTCCGTCTTGTTGTGTAGCGTGTAGCATCCGGATTTCTTGCACAGCCACCAATTGAGAGTATGCAAAACAATGTGCGCTGAAACAGGCTCACATTGCCCCCTTGTTACTTCCACGAAGCAGCAATAGAAGCATGATTTAATATGTAAGTTGTAGCACATTTGTGGTACATTTGTGCTTCTAACAAAGCAAAAGTTCATTGAGCAAAGTCTGCATCCACCTGTGCCAAAGCGGAATATTAAACCAATTTATGTGTTTTGGCTACACCGAGAACCCATTATGCATCTACAGAGAAAAGTACACCCACGCAGATAGTTTGTCTGTGTTGTAGTTGTGCAACATATACATAGTCGTATTCAGTCCAGGGTATTAGTTAATGAGAAGTATGCAGATACACCGTCTATTTATATGGGACGGAAGATTTAGGAGGGTGTTTTACCGTAGCATCATTCATAGCTTTCATTCGTTATCAGTATCACTCAGGATGCAGGAAATGAAATCCCTACTAGTGCTCACAACTAAGCACGATTAATGCAACATTCCCACTTGGTACGTACATTCACAACTCTGGAAGTACGCAATATGAAATACAGACAGATATTGTGGCGAAAAGCTTGGCGGATTTTTTACTGCAACAGTTTGGCCTTCTTTTTAAGCATTTATCAAGTTGCCCCTTGGCTAACAAGTGTCGCAGCATTAAATTAGCAGAGAAATTCCTCTTGTGCGAAACACTGTTTGTGTGCTTTCGCATGAGCTTTAGAGTTTAATATTGCTGTTTGATAAATATTATGTTTTGGGCCAATCAATTTCTTTCACTGATAAACGCACGCTTGTGAACACACGCACTCAACGAGTTCGTGATGTAGATTTATGCGGTGTGGAAAATTTGTGTTTAGACGAAAGAGTTGAGTTTAGCAACGAATTTACTGATTTTGAGATAAATTATTTTAAACAGACTCATCATAAATAAATTTAATGTAGTTTTTGGTATGCCGTCGAACTATGCAAACGAAAGAATAGGCAACTTAGCATTAAATGGAGGATGTGGTTTATTGCAGCTAAATTTTATAAGAAAAAAGTCATTGTTCATTGACTTTAGCAGTTCATTTACATAACAATGGAACATTTCACTCAATGTTGTTTAAACATTATGTTATTGGATCCTATTTTTAAAAAATCATAAGTAAGCTGACAGTTATCTTTTATAGTCGTCACTCCTGTTCAATTTATACAATGTTGTAATTTTTCTAAAAGAGCAGTTTTTACATAAAGATTGCTTGACGTATTAGTTCAGACCTAGATTTGTCCTGTTTCGTCTTTGGTGTCGGAATGAAAACCCGGACGGATATTTTCATTCTATTTACATTATACTTGGAAACGTTTACGGAAGCTTCTCGTTTGTCACAAAATAATTCAATATTAGTAGGTGCTTCACGTTTCATGGGCATTTCTTGGTTAGCATGTTGCTTTGAGTTTACTTTGGACAAACACTATAATAAACATAGTATGCATCAAAGGAGTGACGACCCTGCCGCCACCTCAACAAACGTTTTTAATTTAGAGTTGTGAGTAAAATTCCGCCGGTACCTTTTTACATGGAATTTTAGAATATAAAGGTATGTATACATTCGGTGGAAAAATTTGATTAGTTTCAAGATATAACCTCATAAGGACGAATGGATTAATAGCGGCTCCTTTTAGCTGATATAACTCACTTAAAACAAAATAATGAATAATACAGTGAAGTATGGTGAAAATTTTCAGCTGTTGAGGTGAGGAGTCAGAAGGCTTCATACTTGGTTAATTAAGGACATTCTGTGTGCTCCATCTAAAAGTAGAAGCTCATTAATTACTGTTGGCCGATTCCTCAAACTATGCATAGTATAATAAGGTTTGAGTATAAATATGCCATTGGATTTCAATATTTGAGGAAGGAGAGCTGCTAAAAGCGAGAGAGGAGAAGAAAATATTCGGTACCATGGCATTCCCTTTCAATTTGAATAACATTTCTGTTCATATCTTGCTGAGACTATGAGAGGAAAGAGTAGGGACGAATCCGCACGACAACGAAAGCCTAAACACTCATTCATTCATTCATTCCACACAGAGTATACATGGGAACTAAGCAAAAGGATGATATTCTCACCATCCGGGTGAGGAACGGAGATTTCAATGAATCGCTCTTTTATATGCGGTATCTGATCCAACACTGGGAGCTCCATAAAAAGTTGCTTGCTCGCACGAGTTGTAGACTCCCTTTCTCCCTCTTTCCAACTCTCTCTGTGGGCCTATGTATTCCAAAATCTAAAAATAGATTCACGTCATCGCCTCCGCTACCAACTCAACACATATAATATATACTTTCAGCTCTCATTATATGACTTTCTTGACTTTCACCCAAAATGCTGCTTACGTGGCATATTTTACTAAAAATATAACCATAAAATCATACTTTTTTCTCTCTCCAAAGTTTCTTGAATCAAGGATAGATGATAGTAAGAAAAGTTTAGGTCTTTGTCGGAAAAATCCCGACGATTCTCGTGTAACCCGATTAGAAAGATGTGAATGAAGTGAGTGAGTAAGAACTAATGTCGTTTAGTGCTATAGCATGTACGTTTTATACCCAAGAATTGGAGTTATTAAGTATCGCTGGCACTGATTCTTGTGATTAGTTTTGAGTGACAAAAATAACATTACGCAGAAGTTCCCTTTCTTTATCATGTTCATCAGCTGCATGGAGACTAATCATTTTATACAAATCCAAGCGTAATAGAATCACTCAAACGACACATATCACGCGTTTGGAAATCTAATTTAAGACGTTTAATACAATATCAAAGATTCCATTGACTAATATCACGTGAGCCAAACTACACAGGAACTTATGAAGTGACGCATTTTGAGTAGAATAAAATTTCCGGAATTTAAATTCACTTCAAAGTAGTTGGCTAACTTTGAGCGATATTATTATGCTACTAATAATAGAATGAATCCCTGTGTCACTGTGAAAGAATGCAATTTTCAGTACATTTTGGAATATATTGGAGTTAAATTTAATCCGAGCGGAACGGAAGTCAGCGTAATTTACTGTAATATCGAATGCTTACTGCATGTTGGAATGCAGAGGCCATGGAGAATTCTTTTTCCCAAAACATGTATTTTGAAAACTTCAGAAAATTGATTCTTCCAAGTGATCGAATCAGAAAACAACTTTTCAGAAAATATTTAATATTGGAGCAATATATATGCATAAACTGTAGAGTTAGCATAGGTAGAAAACAAGAGAAAAAATGTTAGCAAAGTAAATTACAAATATGCAATACCACTTCGCCGAGGACTTGCGAAAGATCATAATGAAATAACGGAGCATTATATGATAATTTAGTATGCTTTTGCACATAGTCATTTCTAGACAGCTGCATACTTTTTCTTTATAATCCAAGGAACTGTGTGGACGAATTCAGTGAAAATAAGACGATTGAGACACTGTTTATGGTGCATTTCCTACATACTTCGGCTTTTTCGAGCATATTGCGTATATTCAGTTTATTTTTTTTAGTTGTTTGAGATTTTATCGTATGCTGAAAAAGTAATTTAATGTGATTTTTAAAATCAATTAGCGTGAAAAACTAATATTGCATATCAAAAAAGCAAGTTCCGCATAAAAACGTCGTTGGTTTTAAACCACCGGTAAATGAATGAAAGTATGGGATCAGTTTGTCGAATATTTGCTTAACAATTGACTTAACATAGCAAAATTTGAAGATTTTCGAAAATTTGACGGTTTTACTTGTATATAGACCCTTGATGTCTAGTCACACTTGCATATATTGCATATTTTCCAACAAATTTTGCTAGTTTTCAGAGCACATTTGAGCGCATAAAATGCAGATTTTCCAGCATATTATTTCATCGTCTAGTCATTTCATTGTCATACTATTCACTTCTTGTAAACTGTCATGCTTTTACCACAGAATCTCAGAAAGCTTATCGCACAATGACAGAAATGCTAAGGAGTGGGAAAAATCGATCCGGTCTTTTCTCTGGCAGACATGTTTAGATCCTTATTTCAGCGAATCAATTAAATCATAAAGTTATATAACTGCTCGACCTACTCTGCATGAAGCAGAAGCTATTCACATATAATTACTACCAGCAAGGAAAGTGAAAGCAAGCTTTTCCGCATTGTATTATATGTGGGACATTTCGCAAGAAAGCTGCTACCCTTTCATGTCACTAATTCCCCCACAATTTTGAGTTGTTCACCCACGCACAACCTCTCACATCACACAAGAAAATTCCATAAACTCGCCAGCAACGCTTACTCACATGGCTTCAGTATTGAATATTCATAATTGCTGGCATCTCATTTCATTGGTTTTGATTGAATTCACCTAGAGTGTTTTAAATTGACGAACATTAAATTTAAATTGGAATACTTCCTTCTATCCATCCATCCGTACATCACTGTCATTGTATAATACAACTAATTTGCTTTTTGTTACTGTTTTTATAGACAAACGAAGCCAGACATCTGTCATCCCAGAGAGAGCGGCATCATTTTCATAAGGAGAAACTTGAACACATCAATTCATATCAAGAGAAAACGACACATTTACTATTGAAGAGAAAGTTTTTTCCTCCAACCGTCGTACAATTTCATATAAATGCGTTTCATACAAAAAACTTATCAACCGTTATAATCATATCCTTTTAAAAAAATGACACCCGATAAATTTTCTCAGCGTATTGCGTGCACCACACAAAGACCTTGATTTGATTGATACAAAACTAGCGTAACGGAACTCCGACTTCCTGTATGACTTCAAGAGTAATGAAAATATCGCATTTTCGATTGAATCCGTAGAATAACACGTCACAATGTCAATTGACTACTGGTTTTGTTAAGGGGAATCAAAACAAGGCTTTCTTTACGATATCATTTTTGATCATTTGAAAGGAGGGAAATCTTTTCCGTGGAACACAATACATAAAACTCATCATACAAACGTCTTCCGCGCCCACACAACATCCGAATGAGTACACTATACTTCTGACAATAAATTCTATGCAAAGTGTTTACTTAAAGGGAACTAAATAGTAGGTATTACATGCAAAAAAAACCAATACTCCTACTCTACAGTCGTCTTAACTAATATACATTAAGTATAACTAAATGCGTAATAGCTACATACTCTAAAGGCGTAGAAGAAGGTAGACTACTCATCATAGGTTAAAAGCACACATCCGCCATTGATGTTGACAATAAAATTGGAGGCAAGCCACAAAGGATTCTGTTGAAGCGTTGTAGACTGGCTGTTGCTATTAGGCCTCCATTCAACCGACAATATAACCAGTTAGTGAGTAAATCCTAGTTGTATTTTAGCGTTTAGCATGTCTTCATTCTCCAAATGCCCAAGTGGATGTATATCGTATAGCCTTGTGAACTGACATTAAATTGATCATATCTGACAATACATATTCAAATTGTAAGTTTCTTAATGACGACAATATCGTTGAAAATGGTTATTATGCCAGTAGGAGCGGAGTAAAACGAAAGTAAAAGCAAGCCAAGCATTTACATCGTGGTGCTCAAACTATTTTCTTGTAACTATAGGGATCTACCAAAGAATAGGAGAGAGGGGAAAACTACAATAAATACTACTCTCTGTGTGTATCAGCTATACAAAGAGCACTTATTGTTCACATAGTAAAAAAGGAGAAAATTAGAAAAGGAGAAAGCTAACAGACGGGAAAGTCTCTACTTTTCTTGTCAATCTTCTTTATGGTGAAGTTTTAGTGGTCTCCAAAAAAAATCAAAACGAGTGCTTGCTGCGAGCGGTAAAAATAAGGCTATTAGTAAAATATTACGTCGGTCATTATCTTAAGTAAAGTAAGCTTCTAGAGGACAAGACAAGCGAGGGGAAAACTGTAGGATTAACAACAACCAAATTCTAAGCTGTGAAAAATAGATTTGTCTGAAAACCGGAGAAAAGTATAAAAGGGAAATATTGTAGGGAGACTAATGGCTTGTCAAGGGATAAAAAGGAAAAAGATGCAGGGAATGAAATGGTCACTAGTCAATAACATTCAATTACTGGTTCTCTTGCTGGGAGAAGTGGTAGCGATAGTCTCAGCAGTGTCTGTGGGAGAGAATTCGTTAGGATATGGGAAACAAGGGTATGGACTCCGCCGAATGCCATTCAAATCTTTATCTGTGAGCAAGCAAAGTATGCAACAGCGTCGGCTAAAAGCACCTGGTAACGAAATCATCCCAGCGGTGGGTAGCAATGCCATTTCGGAAGAGCCCACCTGTGAAGAGCTCCGTGCAATGTGGCGCTACTACAAACGTCAGTCGCGTGCAGAATTGACGAATGAGATTCCACAGTTTGGGAAAAATCCATTTTTTGACATGCTGCCCATGGCTCCACACGCTCCCGTCGTCTCAAGTTTTGGCCAGTTCAAAGGTCGCTCGAGAACCAGAATGAGGCAGCAGAATCCCATGTATGGGCGAGTTGTGTACAAGCCCAGTAAACAAAAAGAGCGCGGGGGAAATCGGAACCGAAACAACCAGAAACCGTTTGAAGCTGTTCGTACCCTGATAGGAAAAGGTCCAGGCGGAGCGGAGCAGGAGAGTGGCTCTGAGAAAGGAGTTCCGAGAGAGCCCATTGTTCATCTTAGTCCACCCCCGCAACCGACGAAAGAGTCAAGTTTTGAGAAGCTGAAGGAAGTGTTTAGAGAGGAGAGAATGCGAGAGAAAGGCCCTGCTTTGGCTGCTATTGATAATAGGGAATATGGGAAAATTGTTTTATCTCCTCCAAGAGGACAAGATGGTAGGCGAGCAAATAAGCCGCGGGAACTAATGACTGCGTTTGAGAAAATCCGATTTGGACACGCTGACGATCTTTTAGATGAGGGGATTAAACCTAATCTGGATGTGATGAAGAGACGTACATTTCCTCCGCATGTGCTCAAGCAACAACTTCCTAAGTGGAAACAACAGTTTCAAAAACGGAGAGTGCTCTACCACCCGACGTTCCTTTTCTCTCCAGCATCTCCACGTAGCCAAACCGCATCTTACAGCTCAAGGTACTTTGGGAAACGGGATGATGAAAATAATAACAATAACCAACTAGTCCAAACAAATGATAAGCAGCAGCTGGACAGCTTCTACGATACTCAAGATGTTCCATCTTTTCTACGTGAAGATAATCCAACATCTCCTATTGAAAATGTCGACTTTGCCGACTCCAGCGTTGGCTCCTTTGTCGTCTCTAAATTGAGGAATCCTCCAGCTACGGTGAGTTTTACTAATGTTTTTACTTTATAAAAATGCACATAATTTTCGCTTATTTTCCCCCGCAAATTCCTCTCCAAGCTTTTAGCAGCCTGTTTGCTGAAATAAAATGCTTTTTATCTCTTTATCACTCTCCGCTTTCACTCCAAGCTATTTATTCCTGGATGCAAGCAGTTTCTGCGAATCCGTACATACATATAAGCAACTTTCTTGGCTGACAGTCGCATACAATCCCGATTTATCCAACGTATAGCAAAAATATTGAATTACATGCTACTAATGAGCACCAGCCCTACAAATACATTGAGTCGTCTTTGCTATTACAACAGCCTACTCCTAGCTACAGTTATTTTCCTAAAGGTATTTTCTTGTGTACGAATTATTCAACTTTCTATTCTCGCTTCCATCCCAAGAGTGGAATCAACTTACAATTTCATCCGGTCAGCACTCTCCTGTTACGCTCATTCCCTCAATACAAGTTCCCATTGTAGACTACACCATATACCACGATGCACTCCTTCTTTTTCACCCTTCTCCGATTGTTGCTTCACTCCTTCTCTCTCATTTATTCTCCGTGACATATATGTAAATGTGAATGATTTGCTATCCCTAGAGAAAGCATACTTGCAACCTCTCCTTGAGTCCTAAACCTTTTGAGTATTTCAGCCTTGGCTCTCCTTTCTTCAATTTCTCTTCCTCAGTCCATTTTGTAGTATGGTCACGCTTTCGCCCTTGCAAGGAAAGCAATAAGGGAATGTGATAATTTGTTTCTTTTGTTCTGCTTCAAAAAATATGGTATATTATCCCATCGTATGATGGTTCACACCCATAACACTTTCACCCTGTCCAATACTTTCTCTTCTGAAATATCATTATTTCTATTTTCCTTTAACCACTCAACCAAATTTTTCTGTTGAACAATTTGGTTCATGCTATACCGTGTTCATGCGCTTGAATAACGATTAGATTCACAATCTTTGAGAAAACTCCAAACCTCAACCGAAAAACTGGCTCAGTAAGGTAATCTTCTTTCAATGTTTAGATTTTTGGGCAATAGCAACACAACAAAATAGCATTTGGATAACCTCGTCAGTACAAGTTTCGATAAGCAAAGTTTAACATTGATTCCATTCTGGTATTCACTAAATTCAAAGTTAGAACTTCATTTAATCCCATTTAATTTAGGGCTCTGAAGAAGCAAAGAATCTGTCTGAGATATACGATACATCTATAAGAAAAGGCATTTTTACTTGCCTATAAACCCTTTATTCTATAACTCTGCCTTATTTTTTGCCTTCCAAGCGAATGAAATGTAACCTGTCTCAGACTTCTGTCCAATATTATTGCCTTTAAAACGAAATAGCAAAAGGAAGAGAAGTTTTTGAACATACATATAAGCATGACATATCTAGGCTAAAAATTATCCTATACTCATCTATGAAATGGTACTGCTTGAATACAACACTGAGAACAGCATTATCAGATCAGTGTGACGACTATTGCTAACCAATTTTCGATTATATTTTTTTAGAAAACAAGTGGGATGGCTAAGAAAAGTGGTGGTTTTCTTGTAAAAAGTTCATTTTCTGGAAGTGTGCTACAATACACCCCACTAATAGCATTAGACAAACACTGTTATTTTTAACAAACCAAATATAACGCTAAAGACTTAGGATAAATCCATATGAGAATGATAAAAAAGAAGTCAGGATCCCGTTGTATGAATGAAAACACAGCTTTTGTTGAATTTTGTGGCTTACTTCCGTTGGGTGGGTATCAAATTGTCTGAAATATTAGCTTTACTGACGTTTCTTTACAAACAAGGCTTTAAATACAACTCTTGACTTGACTTCTTACAAATTGATTTAACATTGTAACGAATACAGAAGGGTTGTGTAACTATAATACCAAAAACTTGAACCCTTTTTGTTTGATCCTATGACATTTCCAGTATACAATCACTGTGAGAGCTACATTACAAGTGAGACTCAAGATGGATGTAATTACAATTACTTGGAAGAGATAGCTTAGTAATTCTCTTTTAAAAATACTTTTTGTAAAATGAGCTAAGTGTAAAAAATCTCTGAAAATCAATAGCCCAGATAGATGCTGAATTATATTCTTTCCCAACTCCCGTACACCTCATCTAAAGGAAAATGAGTGGAATCTTGGGTTACCCCAAGTCCCCCATCACAGCGTGTTATTTGGCTGTTGTCACAACTCACATTTGTTACTGCTCCTTGTAGGAAATCAGATTTGGGCTGTTTTAGTACGACATTAAGTTGGGTAGCGATGAGACAATACGTCACTATGGAATGCACAGGTGTCAACTGATGGACCTGTTCATGCAAAATTCTTCGAATTTTCGTCAAATCTGAACTCGTAGTGTTATTCTTGGTGTTCTTGGGAAAGCAAATGGTTATGCTTTCGGTGTACAACTTGCGGAAATAAAAGTTGAAAAGTTCTAAACGAGATAACTTCTTAATAGACATTTCCATTTGTTCTGGGATGTCATAAAGATTGTGATTGTTTTATAGGGATTTTAAAAGTTAAATATGCCATTTTCTGCAGGCAGTAAAATGGAGTGAGATTACCCATCGTTAAAACACTCTTTTTTCAAGCCGTTACGCTTAACCAGAACTTTATTCTTTATTGGATATGAACGAACGAGTACACAAATATATGTTTTTGTTTACATAATGCATATATTTATTGCGTAGGTGGAATCGACTCGACACACTTACGTTTGAATTCATCCACCCAATATACTTGCTCCTTTCACTTCCGTAATATAGAAATGACGCACATTTTTTAGATCCCGGGTCTTATCTGCGACATCACTCCATCATCGTGCAAGAATGATTCACACTTGGTTCAATCGTTCCTCTATGAAATAATCGGATGGTGTCTACAGCATTTTGCTTTGGTTTTGATGGATTATAATTTATAACGCATCAATGTCCACCCCCTTCCAAAAAATGCTACTAAATTTGTTCAATTAAGTTGGAGTAATAACGTTTTGACGCGAAATGGCTTTGTACTCTACTTTTTATGAATATCATGGTTCGTCATGCGGATAGGATATTTTGATTGGAGAAATTTTTTATTTTTGTATCCTAGACTCAGGAATCCAATAAGTTGATATATCACAAGTCAATATAAGTAGTTCAGTATGTATTTTTTTGTTAGAATGAGCCTCAGTGATCACACAAACACCAGCTGAAATCAAGGAGTTGTAACTGGCTCAAGTCAGGTGAAACAGGATATTATTATGTGAGATGAGATTCCACTAAATTCTCCAGCTGGTCACACGTTAACAAACATCTAGTTGAAATCGTTAGATACATGTTAGGGTTGGGGTGAAGAAAATCCATAATTTCCATAATCGTTCACTAATAATCATACAAATTGGGTCAGTCATAGGGAAATCTTTTCGTATCCAGGGGATTACTTTGAAGACATGAAATGCTAAAGGATTGTTTCGTTTTGACAATTGAAAAGAATGCTGGTTTTTAGAATAGTTTTCGACCTTTTTACATCGCATATTATGTACTATGATCACAAGAACGCAAGGAAGTTATTGACCCATTTTACTTTGACGGAGGCACTGTTTATGATTGGTCTGGTTTCTATCTCAGGCATTTAGAGAAAAAATGAATGTGACTAAAATGATTGATTACCAATATATATTTCACTCATTGGATATGCAAGATTACATCGTCCACGCCAAACATGCGGAAGGGATATAGTATACTACATACCAAAGAATATGATGCACGGGTCTACAGATAAATTACAAATAGTTTCCCTGATATGTCAATTTCTATCTACCCGCACAAGGCTCGGTTTTAATAACTGCCATCACCGCATCAACTATTTCCGGGTTTCGTATCACATGATAGGTTTTATGTTGCTGTTGCTTCTATCATGTCATGTCTATCATTTGCTGTTGCTAGCTGTGTTGATCTATAGGACTATCCATAAAGTACGCCTTGTTAAATTAAAGATTTCCAGAAGACCCCCTGTCACGATTTTGTGACGCACGGGTCATAACAAACCCCCCTTCCCCTATTTCTATATCACGTCATCTGTTTGCCAACAGTTAATAGGTTATGTTAATGCTGTGTTTTATGGTTATAACAGTTTTATGATATTAGCTAGTATTGAATTTCGTAGAACAGTGCATAAATTAAAACCAATTTCTTGTCCTTCACATGCGATTTCTGGTAGAGAATCATAGTTATCCTTGTTTAATGAAGCTAAACTAGCTAGTTTTATGCTAACAGCAAACATTTTCAGCAAATGAAATATATTTGCCTCGTAGGCAGCTTTTAGGAAAACTCGATGTGATTCCTTCTTTGTTGCATTTTCTCAAAATTGTGATGTTCTGAAAGGAAGTGTTAGGACGTCAATAAGTTTTGTACGTTGCAACATCCCATGACTCCTTTGTTCCCTTTGACCATTGCCGATTGGATTCGAAGAAGTTTTCATATGATTCCAGCCATTTTTTTAATGTAGGAATTTTATGAAATTTCTTTCCATGCTCATATGGCTTACATTTTTTCAGTTTACCCCTTTAAACCAAAAGTGTATGCTATGAACATGGGCTATCAAAAAACAGACAAGCATTGGAGTTTGCAATCATGGCGTATAGATTGTGAGCAGTAATCTCCCTTGGTATAGTAAACAAAGTAAACTTTATCATATCATGTTTTGTCATTCGCTCCACCAGAACAAACCTTGACTGTTGCGACAGAACGTCTGAGTTCCTAAGAAAGACAAACGGTTTTAAATATTCACAGGTTTGCATTGATGCTACGCAACTGAAGATAAAAGGTTCAAGATTCTGTAATAACACTAAATCCATGTTAATAAATTGTGCAGTATTTCACGTTTGTCTGTTGACTGGTACACAGTAAACCATAGCACTGGAGAAAGTTGCAGCAAAGAAAAGGAGTGTGGTTTGAAATCTCTAAGGAATGAAGTCACCTTGATTTATTCCATACCTTGTAACGAGCACGCTTTGTACACACTGCAATACTCGTCCTAATGTTGCTCGTAAGACCCATGTACATTCCCAATTCATTGAGTTTGGAAAGCACACAAGTCTGCTGGCTCGATGTTGCCTTTTAGTACAAACCTATTCGGGAGTGTCGTCAAATTAAGTCTCTCGGGAAGCATAATGTTGCTGGGGCTAGCTGTTGGTCATTCCATGACATTTCTAAAATGAGAACCTGCTGGACTTCTCCGATTTCGGTATCGTAAAGTGATAGTCGTGTGACAAGCCTAGCCTTTGATCCACAGTAGCATCACGGGATTTAATCCAATCTAGTAGTTTCTTAGCAGTTTCTCATGTATACTGACTGTAATTCAATAAACTAGCACAATATGTATATGTAGGGCGTGAAACGTGCCGATTATGAAACAACGTTGAAGTGCTGTTCCATGTCCGCCCACACGTTCTTAAAATCTGAATGTTAAACTTATCCCGTTTAAAGCAAACCCTTTTCATGGAAGCCAAAATGTATGATTTTGATGAAAAAGGTCGTACGATAGAGGTCGGTAAAGGAACTATAGTAGATGAAGCTGGAAGTTCGGTCCACAAAAATACAAAGTTTTTACATCATTAAAATAATTTCGGAGAATTGAAGAAGCGTGCAAAAATTATTTCGGTTGCATACTGATCATCAAGCATGCTTCCAGTTCAAAGCTGGCTTAAGTATGTATTGTCCTATGGACTTGATGTCAGCAAAATAAGCGCTCCCATTCCCATCTTTGCTTGCAGTTCGACGAATGTGTGAATAGATCTGTATTTCCGACTAATTGATATGGCTGACATGTTTAGTTAATAGACAGCCTTGCTCCTTTCTTAGAATGCATAATTACGGAAGCTTAGATTTGCTTAGTGGTTCCGAATACTTATTAGTAGTCAGTTATTACAGGTCCCGTCGAAGACATGTTATAATTTCATCTGAGCCGTATCGTATGTGCTGATCTGGCGGTGACTGCTATAGCGTCCACACAGTGTTCACTAATCCACAACTTAAGTTAATAGCTCAGCTGAGTTCTGAGATGACCAAAATCAGCGTGACCTTAAAAATGTTAAGGTCAAAGAAGTGCCAATAGTAAAACTGTTTCCCGAAGTATCACATTGCCCCATTGAAGCAACTATCATTCAAATCCCTTATTTCATTACAATCACAACTCATTTTGCATGGCATGTAAGTAAAGTAGTTCATGCGTTAATTAACTAATGCATCATATTTAAAAGGTCAGATTTTGACCGAGTAAGTCCCAATATCTTGATTTTCAAGTTTATTTAAAAATGGGAAAATGATCAGGGAACAAGGAAGGAATTAATTTATAATCATAGTTCGTCAATCCTCCCAAGGATAGGACTTGGGAAGGAACGCAAACACAACCAACAGGGATCCAACTTTTCATGACTCTGCACCAAGCTCCTCTCATTTTCTCTAGATTGTTAAGATGTGTGAATCATGTTTTTAGCATTTTTAAACTTTGTTTTACGTCACAACCCTCCGCTTCATGAATACACTTGACCGGATTTTTGCCAAAAAAATGTTTACGTTAACTGAAAAATGAGTGCTACGTGTTGATAAATCGTTAGCTGGAACTTTTTCAGTGACTCTTTTCATGAATTCTAAATGAATACATGTGAGCTTCATACGTCTGTACAAGGGAAAACTCCAGCTCACGTAAGTAAATATTGCTAAGATTATTGTTGGAAAAAATACTGGTATATTTACCCAACGAAAAAGTCTCTCCCATAAAATGCACAGCTTACACAGTCAAATATGGTTTAAACTTATCTAAGGGTACGAACCAGAATGCTAATGAAGAATTTCGCAACACAACAGAGTGTGTGCCGCTCTCCCATAAAATGAAATTTTCTCCATTTCACTTCAATAGTTAGGGACATATCCAGCCAACTCCTACTTGTGTACATGTTGTTGTGCTTGCTAAAATTGCTCAAAACTTCTACGCTTAGCTCATGACACTTAATCTGTGAAAATTAAACAGATAGAAAATCCTCCGATAAGTTCCCTTTTGTTAAAACTGTAAACACAGCTTTTAATCCAGTATGACTATACTTCAAGAACCTCCAAGCACTAGGCATGTCTCCATGTTCACTTTGTTTGTCTTTTTCAGATAGTAAATATAATGGGTATAGCGCAGTGCTATCTTTTCTGTTTAGTAGCCTAATGGGCTTCTTTCTCCTGGATATTTTTTTTGTTTAATTCCCTTTGATCACAAGACATTTTATAACGGCTTCAGTAAATATAATAATGGTTAGAGACTCTATGTAAGTTCTCTCTTGGCTGTAAAAATGAAGTTTTCTTTTCTAATAACCTGATTTTTCTCCTAAGTTGCAAAAAATCCTTTTATATGTTGATGTAATCTAATGTCTAACTTGATCAAAAGGACTGAGTCTGTAAAATAATCTAATGGCATTTTATGCTTCTGTAGGTGGAAATACCAACTTGTGCGGAGGTGGAGCACCAAGCCTGCAACCAAACTTTGGACTGTTCCTGCATCGGATTTGCTCTGTATAGATGCTACTTAAACGAGTGCCAAATCCTCCCATTAGCTTTTTCTGGTGAGTCTTCTCTCCACATTTTTCTGTCTATTTTTAGACCTTAATGCAAATCAGTGTGGCACACATATACAATTCCGTTTTTTTCTTCTTTAAACAATCACAAGCATAATCCATGGAACCACAGGAAATGTATTTTTAGGTTGACTATGGGTACATAACTTAATGTGAATATTTACATACATACTTCATAGATACATATCTGGAATAGAATCTAAACCTGATTTTATACGTGAATGAATTTTTTTTACGAAAAAAAAAATCCAGAGAGCTAGTTAGTGAGGGGAGAGCCACTTATGCATACACTGCTACTACGTGCACCCACAATAACGTTTGTTTTGTTTGCCTTGCTCCGAAATTAAAGGAATAGTGAAAGGTATTCAGTTAGCAGGAAATCTATGATGTAGGTGAATGAGAAAATGTAACAAGAGGGGTTACTTTTGCTCCTACACTTGACTCCTTAACATCATATTAACAAACGGTGGAAGCACAATCATTTTCCGTTTTTTGTAAAGGTGTGAGCTTTGGAAAGTTGATGCTGCGAGATTCCCAGAAAATTCAATTACATTTTAGTTTCTTTTGTATTCTTTCACAGCATCCTTTATATACTCTTAACAACTCGTTACATCACATTACAGCAGGACTGGTGGGGAAGAGAAAAGAGGAGAATGAAAAGAATAGGGTAAAGCATGATAGGGTCTATAGAAAAGAAAAACGAAAGGTAAAATAATGGTGTGATATTTGAATGGCAAGGGGAAAGTGAAAAGAATTGCTGAAAGGACTTAGCGTGGGTGGTTTGTGGTTTCCGTTGTAACATACACCCGATCTCATAGTTACTCTAAGACTACTTATACATTCTCCAATTTCTGGTCATTTTCTAAGTAAAGAGAGGGATTCACCATGAAAAAAAATGAAAGTGGGGAAAGGAATACGAAATGGGGCTCAGTTTTATCAGGCTAAGAGAGAAGAAAACCAGCTTTTCTCCTCGCCAGTTTATAGCCTTTCTCGTTTAAGAAGAAAATTAAGTGAAAGTAAAATGATTTCTTCCTGGAATCGTTGACGACTCGTTGCCAACTCAACTCTTAGAGCCTGATTGATAACAAAATATTCTTTACTACGTGTCGTGAATGTGTCTTTCTATACGATATACAAAGTTAAATTAGATGGCTCATATAGAAGCCAGAGAATGATGCTACCTTCAGCACCAAGTGATTTTATTGTCGGCTAATCTGTATTCTCATGAAAATCCTTTTTAAATTGCACAATGCTTTAATGTTATATCCTGTATCTGGTTCCGAGAAAAAACCACGACGACGTTTCCTCTCTGCGAATTCGTTGAAAAACTGACGCTGCTGAAGTCATTCTTCTTTAATGAGAGTTTATAAAAACGTTCCAACTATCACATCGTCGTATACCTGCTGGTTAACGAATTCTCTAGGGTGTCCGCTATGGATGCTCTACATCCCACTGGATATTTTACTTCAACCAAGTCACTTGCTAAAATTATTTTGAGTCTTGCTATCGAAATCCTTGAGTTGGTATTTGAGTTTCTAAGATAATTTGACCTTTCATTTTCCTATGATTGAATCAGTGTGACTTGATATTCCAGTCTTCATATAACATTTTAATATGTATACCGTTTCAAGTTACCCTCCTAGTAAATTTCGATAGCAGAAGGTATAATTCAATTGCAAGGGCTCAAATAGGTACCAAGAGTGTCATATACGTAAATTAGGACTCTTCTCATTAAAAAGGTCTACGCACGCAATATTGGGCTAAACTCGACTCCATAATACATCAAAGTCAAAGGCATTCCAAGCTTTGAATGATATGTTTAATAAGAGCTTTCGTTTTCCTTTGTTGGTTTTCAGTGCAAGATGTGGCATCACCAACATCAGACGATGACACTGGGTCATCCGACACACATTCCTCCGATATTTGGCACTCTGAACCAATACCATCAGAAAAACTTGGAATCTGGGAAGAACCTGGGGATGCTTCAAGACTGACTATTCAATCAAAGAAAAATGATGAGGGTAAAGAAAATAAGCTTACGGATGCGACGTATCTTCTGTTACAGGACGACAAGTCATATGCATAAAGTACATAAACCAAAGAGAAAGCAGAGATGCTCTACCGATGCATGTATTTGTTAGAGGTTTTGTTATTAACTGTGACTGCAAGTAAGCACTTTCAAATAGCTTGTGAAGCTTCATGACGATGACGTCGTGCATGTGATGGAACGAAGAAATATCATCTTTGCAATATCACGTGTAGTCTGATTAATACATGAGTATGTCTAGGAATGTTGTGAAGGCACAGCATTTTTAATTTCTGTGGAAACGGCTGCGTAATTTGAGCAAGATATGATACTTCGCACACGTCTCCCCTAAACTCAAGAGGAACTCAAGTAATTAACTATGTGTAAGTTGTAGGAGTCATAGTTTAAAGAAAACTCACAAGAGTCAGTTTAAATTTGACGTATCTTGAAAAGTTTGACAATGTCAGTTAATCCATAAGTACTTAAATATATCTATATAATTATGAAGTATGCATCAGTACCGATAGTAATCATAACTGTTCCTTGTGTCTAATATCATAAAACAAAATCTGAAACACATACATATGAAAAACTTCCATATATATCAACACACATATGAATTGATGTCGCGTACAAGAGGCTCATTTGTTTGGGTATAAATCAAGATACATATACAGGCAGAAAGTTTAAGTTCAACTTTTCGCTCTCTTTTCAACCAGATACAATATATTCTACCCTAAGTCTTAAATCCTTTTCTCGTAGCCAACATTTTCCAGTATGAAAATTTGAATAAGACGTGTTTTCATACCTTTCAATAGGCTAAACTCCCAAAATCCTGGTTTGGGGCGAAAGAAGGCATGTTTTGTGCTAGGATAACTGAACTTGTACATTTAAAAAAACACAGCTTTTCCTCTCGTATTTTGCTAATGCGAACTCAAATGATTGCTAGGGAATTCTTACATATAACCATAACTTTTTTTGAGATCCAATGTATTATCGCAAAATTAAGTACTTTGTCTCAACGGTTGAATACAATTGTGATATCAAATAGATGAACATATAAGATATTGCAGTTAAACCCAATACGTATGAATGAAAGCATGACATTTTGAATGCTACTTAAAATTCTATTAAATAGCTAGATATTTGAATGTCAAAATAATTATATTAACATACGTACATTTACATAAATATATAGCAACTTTGCTTCCTTTTCAACTAGGAGGTAGGTATGTACTAAAAGAAACTACGAAGGGTGCAACGTCTCGACAATAAAACTGCAAACCAATCTCGACTTTAAGAATGAATGTACAATAACTACATTAAATACAGAAATGATATATGATATGAAATTTTATGGTGCAAGAAAAATTAATTGTTTAATTGAGTTACTATGTAACTGAAACGAATATATAGTTCCTTTATAAAAACCCTTCTTAAAAACAGGACAGGAACCACTTTTTTTTGTCTTTTCTACATCTTATTGAGGTGGGTGTAAAACATACGAATTTATTATTGGGGTAAATATATATATGTATTGCCTTTTCCTGACAATAAAACAAGCCAAAATTGGTCTTCTTCTTCAATTTCATGTCATTGATGATACAGGTTAGTTTTTTTTGGGGGCGGACATGGAATTCTATAAAAGAAGTGGTAACAATAATTATCTATTAGGACAAAAGGATTCTATTTCTATCTCCAAACTTTCTGTCCTCCCTGGATTCTTGTCTACTTTTAATACATGTAAGTAGTAGGCTTTATTATGCAAATCCAGGCATAGAGTTCTTGTAAGGAGTACGCGAACATGTATCTCTTGCAATTTTAGCTACTCAACTAAATCCTTCTAATATTTTACATTTGAAAATCATGGAACCTAAGTACATGGTCTTCTACTCGCTATTACTTCCAGTCAAATATAAAATTACACACCTATATAATATACTCTATAGTTCAAAATACAATTAATGATAACTTTGGAAAAACTGGTAACGGCACGTCTTTCTTTCCTATAAACCATTATATATGTATGTACGACTTAATTTACGCCATGTACTGCTCTAACACGTTCCTGCTCTGGATAAGGCTTAGATTTATGTACATAAGAAATGGAAGGCAAGAACAGCATAGATGTAAACGTTGTCAATTACTCAGCATTATGTAAACTAATGTGTAACTTAGAAAATCAAACTGTAGCACCTGCTATTTTAAATGATGATGTGATGAATATGTAATGATAGTATAAAAAATATTGAATTTGAAGGGAGTTTTCTAGTGTTGTCATTTTTGTGTGGAATATATAAGCATAATTAGATTTGTGTAGAAATTTGGAAGCTATAATAGCATAGTACCTTTGTGAGTAGTAAGTTGTCACCCTGCCGAGGACTTGTGACAGCTCTTCTTTTGGTCAAACGTTCGAAACTAATGATGCATGAAATGAATAAACCTTAAAACAATATTAAGTATTATGTATATAATATATTAAACTATGGTAATCTATACGGATGCACGTGTGATGATGAACAAAGAATACAGAATCTTCCGTGCAACAGCGTACGAGTTTATTTTATCCTTGTGTGAACATTTACTTTGGGTTTGTGTCATTCCGTGTAATAATAAAAGAAATAAAAACTCATCCCATAACGTGTGACTATATGAACGGTTTTAAATTTCTATTTTCCGAATGTACTTTTACAACATTAGCATAATATTATGATTTAATTACATATTTACTATGGTGGCGCTACATTCCCATAGATGATATGATAGTGAAACATAATATTTTGCACTTAACTGTTTATCTGAAAGATGCAATCAACTCTGTATTGTTTCACAATATAATGCGATATCTGCTGCTGAGTAAGTACGTACAACTGCGTACAGATGTATCATGAATATCAAAAATTGAAATCAAAAACTGAAAAATGTTATATATCTATATCACTATTAGTTTGAAGCTTTGAATTGAAGACTCATATAATATGAACGCATGTGTGCTATCTAAATAAAAGTTAATCTGTGTACTTAATGTTTTCCAGGCATGTATTGGAGCTGTAAATAAAGGGCGAGTAGCTTATTATTTATTATTTATTTTCTGAGCACCATTTCATCATGCAATGAACTCATATGCACCGAACCCAGTCAATCATATACTGAATACTTTCCATCAAAGCCCAAACGGTCATAAATCAGCATAAAAATGAAAGGTGTGGAAATGCGGATTGGCTTTGGGGCAAAGCAAGACATATAGCAAGGATAAAATTCGCAAAAACGCCCACGCGTTCCACGAAGTCCGTTCGGTTCACATACCTTGACTTTGCGGAATGTCAAACAGACATGGTTAGAAACTGTTTTTAGTTTGTATAAAACGCAGTGTATTTACTACGGATCCTGATGTTTCCTGATTAGTGACTCATATTTCTACATTATCGTCATCTGCTACTAGCTGTCTGGTTGCGGTACTGGGTATCATGTTCACTGGTTTCTTTGCAACATTATCCTGACTTTGATTGTGTATAAATTACAGTCATTTCGATTGATGTTTGATATTATCAAATGCATACAATTTCATCGGAAAATATGTCGACGTGTTTCAGCTTTAAATTGTAGATCCTTATTACAAAGACTTGTGAACTAGGGATAATATTATCTTTATACCCGTAGACAATTTTAATAACAATTTCAAAAAAATACAATTTGATTCAAATCCAAACTTATTTCATCGACCAATCACACAATCTGCGCTTCAAGGTTTCAGTGAAATTAGAACCTGTCCTATATCAGCGGATCATATCATCTCAAACCATATCACCTGAAACTAGTAAGTGACTAAACTGAACTTATGCACTAACTGAAAGAAAGGGACCTATCAAACAAAAGAGATTCACCTTCAATAAAATTGTGACATTTTATATAATATCACTTGTTAAAGACATTCAAAAGTTGACCTGCAAATCGAAATAAATTTTTACTTCATTCAAATTTATTTTAATGATAAACCATCCATTTAAACTTACCTGTCGTAGCCCCTACACCGTATCACTAAACAAACCCCAAATTACCTGCAAAAAAGAAGGTTATTGTCAATGAAAACGAAAATGATCAGCCAGTTATTAGTAACACAAACTGATTTATATTTCCACTACGGCGCCTGCATACGGAGCATGGATCAACCTGGTTGTATTTACAAATTACGAAACTCAATAAATAATATGTATTACTACACTATGCATTTACGATTACTTATGAGATGCAATACATTATCTTGGTAATTTTCTAAAAACAAGTATTAGGACAATGCATATATATAAGAACTTGAAATGCTCTTCAATTAACGCAATGTTAAAGGACTTGTATAGCCTGGGAAATAGTGAACGCACGTCTTCTAAAGAATACTCGATGATGAAGGATTGAGTCATGAAGATTTGAAGACTCCACTAATTGCACACAGATCGTGCATTTGTATTTCGTTGTCATCATAAAAAAAATCCTTGAAAGTTATTCCTTGGATGGAAGAGCTTTTTTGTTGGAAAAAATCTCATACTATGTTTTGCAGTTGTAGTTTTATAATTAGGAAGCCTAGAATGAAAATCATGTTAAAAAAGCCATTCTGTGATTGCCAAGTATTCCATAAGTCAAGGCTTCGAGGCCTTCTAATCCCACATTACTCTAAAAACTTCATGTGCCTGCGGCATGTATCTTCAGTTCATTAAATTTGGACTGATTTAACATTAACAATTTTCAGTAACTTTCCAAAATGCTAAATATTCATTTTCTTCAAATTCTGTGTTTTTTTGTGGAAGTTCTTGAATTTGGTTTGAAGTTGATCATCTCTATTTCCTTTAGTTGGAAAATTATTTAAAGAGTGTGAAACTCAAAGAAATAGACTGTGAGATTTTATGTTTGAAATGTCATACTAATGTGTCAATAATGACAACATCAGGCATATCATATATCAAAACAAACTTTTGACATGGAACCGTGACTTGCATGGATAACTCTTGCACTTTGCCCATATTAAATTCAATACAGTATTCGATCTCCGGTGTAGTAATGATGACGAAGGTTGCTTCATAACAGATAAAGGGACACAAGCAGCATTTCGAACAAGCATGAAATATGACATGCCAAACCATTGCCATTCAGTCTTTGAAGCACGTGTTGGAACTTGCAACAACAAAAGGAGAGGGGTGAATATAACTGGGCATGTCAACGTCCCTGCCAAGTGCCAATCAACTAATTGTGAATGACTGATCTCGTAAACGTAAACTTTGCTGAAGGTTGCAAAAAACATTTGGTTCGGAGGCGGATATATTAAAACAACATAAGGTTTCCCTTACCAAACTCGTCTGCTGCTCTTCAATTTCCCCCGTAAGGTTTACTCCCACGTTCACCTTTTAGCACAATGCCTTGACCCCAAACTCATAGTTTTCATGCACCCTTTGCACATCAAAATGACCTCATAACTTCCCGAATGAGAGGTTGTAATATGAAACAGGTGAACGTTATATTTTATACGTAATTAAATACTCTTTTATGCGATACATCGGAAGCCTGTGAAGTAACCGAAAATTTCGCCAAGCAAAGCAGAGAAGAAACTTGGAAATACCTTATATTTTAACAGTCCTGCTACAGTTTAATTTTCATAAAACATTCTTATGAACAAGACGGTTTAAAGTATTCTCTAATTCACCTAATAACAGTAAGAACCCACTATTTAAAGACAGTTAGTCTTAAACAGTAATTTAAGATTATCTAATGCATTCGAACAAATGCTGCAAGCTTAAGATTCGACTCAATCGTGGATGTATTAGCCTATGTGAGCTAACCATATAATTAGTAACATTTTATGTGTGTGAAAATAAAACTCTGATAACAACTTGATGATGATATAAGACCATACTTACGATTAGTACACGATTAAATAATACTTTTGAACTTTCAACGGCCGTGCATACTTTATTATCTCTTATTTCCAAACAAATATCAATAGACTTCATTCCACCCTTAAATGAAATGCTAGCCATGCACCGACATCTTCCGGAAGTGGGGTTAGTAGAGATGAACCAGTGGATAAAAATCGGAAACAACGCATACGCCGATACATACGCCGTTTTATAAATTTAAACATACATTATTGACCCCTCAATGATTTCATTTCCATTGTTTTTGAAACCCGGAGGTATACCATTATACTTGAGACGTGAGATATTCTGTATACTTCGGTGTTCCAATGTTACCTTATTATAATTATTACTTTGTGACACAATCCACATCATTTAAAGTTCCCATTTGTATGTTTACTGTGTGTTGGAGAAATCGACGGCATATTCGTATGCTGAAACATGATCTGATTATCTGATTATAAAAATTGTTTTGCATACGCAGGCAGATTGGTCTCGTTTTTATAGTTTTTTAATTACATTGGAATCGTAACACTGACGACAATTTCTCGGTCAATTTTGATTATCTAAATTTTGTTTGTGTGAGTCAAAAAAGGAAGTATGTCAAACCTTCATTCACACATTTGTGTTCAACTTCATTTTTTCTTGATTATTAAAAAACGGGCGAATGAGCTTTGCATCAAAATACGTCACGTAAACAAAATAGATTTGCAATTTGAAATCGATAGGTATATAGGATAAATTGGTCATTCGTGTTATACTTATAAATTTATAATCCAAGGTGAATTTAAGTAAGATGATTGGCCAAACTTACATTGATGTAGAATAGCACTTAACAAATAGTTTCATTGTTCATAATATAATTTTTAACTTTGAAAGGATTGTTGTGATGATATTTTAGGTTGGGCAAACAGTGAGTAGACGAACCGTTTACTCGCTCCCTTCATCCTAAAGACATCTCCTGGTTCAATTACGGTTCACAAGGTGCATAGCCAGAATTGTTTACTTTCTCTGAAGGACGATGGCGCACATTTCTTGCAGAGTAGATGAACGGGTGGTGAAAGCTGTCTTCTGGTGAAAGTTAGTCATATATACTTTGTTCTATTGACCAGCAACAGTCATTTGACTTTGTGCTTGTCTCACAGTAATCATATATCATTATATTTAGTATATGATAGCAGGCATTATTCCAGTAATAGTAAACTAGCTGGCAATCAATAACTAACTTACGAGCTAAGTTAAAGATACTTGTTCTAGGAAATACTCCACTTGGTGTTATTCATGAATTGGTAGTCGCTGTCGGCTTTCATGTATATAACAGATTCAATTGAACATGTCTTTTGTAGAAAATCTTCAATATTAAAATTAATATTTACAGAATTCAAACTTGAATTAAATCAGGACGCTTTGTATATTGATGGACACATTTTTCTTGTTTGTATGCTCTACCTTTTTATTGTTTTTCTGTGATCCGATGAAGTTTTAACTCACAGTATAGCAACTTACAGCCATTCTGTGATTCCACTATACATAAAAATCATCATATTACAGTCGAAACAGCAGAGCAACAAACCGAATTATATATGTAGCACAGATTTAAAACACAGAGGATAACAGCTATTTGAAATGATCAGTGTATTGAATGAATGAAAGCGTGTATTGCTGATCTAAACATGCAAGTTTTGTAACTATTATGAAAACTAACAACTTTAATTGCTTTATTAATTTGACTACATTTGAATTACATTGAATACAAACTCAAATACTGCTTAGATTTAAAAATAGAACTTAAGTGTTGCATAATCGTCAATGATTAAAATTAATATCGGCATAATCCGAGAGATTTCCAAAAAGAATTGCTGAAGATAAGGCGTAAATAACAAAAGTGGCCTAAAACACAATTTCACATACTAATTATAACTAATTCCTTTGTTATGCCAAGAGCATTATGTGGATTATTTTTAAAGAACTCAATGACATGAGGAGTCACCGTTTCTAGCTTGTTGTGTCAAATCTTATGTTACGAATTACGTAAAATGTTCCGATTATCTTCAGTCGGTACATTTTTTCAGTATTCTTGCTTGCATATGAAATCGTTAGCAGGACAACTTGATAAGTATAAGAAACAATTTAAAGAGTTGGAGTTAATTTATTTAATTTATTTGTTATATGCCAGTCGTCCATATTTCATCATTGCATTTTTTTTCCAGACCAACATATCGTATCGCATGGATCTGAATCGTAATACAAAATACAACGCACGGGAGATTGTTGTCGCCGAAATCAATAAAACTTGCACATGTAGACTGAACAATTATCGATAACTTCCCTATATGCCTCTAACATGTTAAGTCCGTACCAACAGCACATACTACTGTAAACAAATATAGCAACTATTGTGTAACATCAAATACATACAGAGAAAATTTTAATACGGCCAAAATAGTGCTCTCGAAATGTTGCACGTTCACTCCTTCATAAATACCAAATTTTAGAACTGAACACACTCGCTACTAGAGTTGCATGTAACCAGCTACTTACATACCTAAAATTTCTCTCTGGATTAATATTTGTGCTCAATCATTTTTATAAATAAAATTTATGCGTGAAATTAATATTCTGAGGAGTAAAAGACAATGTGGCTTAAAAGCAATAAAAGAGCGAGTCGGTTTCTCATTAATCGCACTTATTAAGGAGGGAATAGCACGGTTTTTCTACAACAGAAGTCTGTCACAGCGTATACGGATGGGGAAATTCGCAACTTGCTTTCTCCACCAACACTACATAACACCATACTCAAATACAGTATGTTTCACGTAGGTTAAGCCAAAAGTGTTAGCGGTGCGATGTGGAGTCTGACTACCGTCGAGACAACTACATACCAAGTGGTCGCTGCGTCCTGTAGCACTCGACAAAACTTTCCTTTTTAGCGTTTGCTTGCACACCGATCTATTTCTAATACTTGAACCTGATGTGAGCCGCTCTTGAGCTTCAGTGTGCAAGAGAGCTTTGGAGCTAGCGGAAGGTAACTGGAAAGTTTTCTCCAACATTCACCATCAGAATTTTGCAATTTGTTCTCTCAGCTCGGCTCATTGTGCTGGTGTGTAGTTATGATAGCGAACACGTGTTTAGGGGAATAGATGAGCGTAGAACTTCAATGATCTTTACCCCTGTCATTTCTTCTAGAGAAAAAAAACATTTTTCACTGTGCATTTCTCACTCCATTCTGTTCCAAGACTAACTTGCTTTTGTGTTATATCTTTTTTTGTTAAAAGTTCGTCCGAGGCTGAGAAGTTTGGACGGTTCGTTGTAAGATTCGAGATAAATAACAAGCTATTAAAAACAATATATAGTGATAAGTGTCCATCTCAAATCTTAAACCTTTACTAAAACTACTCAGTTTTCTTCTTCGTTAATGTTAATTAATTATTAAGGGATATTCTTAAGGATATGAACAGGTTTTGTTCCTTCGTGTATATACCGGCTACATCTTTGGATAATGAACAACTATCAACTGATACAATGTGCTTGTGTACTATAAATCATATGAAGGTGATTTTATCCCGCATCTAATGGTGACGAAACATAGTTTTGGTAAGTTGACAACAAAACAGTATCGTAAATGAATTCCAATCCCATTGTTTATGGCTCGTGCTTCTTTTTCCTTAAGGGGTTTAGTTTCACCATTTTTCTTTCATGGTAAATTGCGCATAAAATCACTTTCACCAAATGGCATAATATATCCTCACCTTTTTTTAAATTTTAACCTCCAGCTTCCTATAATTCACCTCACCTACATTAGCATGAAAATGAGCTTGCCATAAAAAATAAACTGCCTTTTTTTAGATACAGTTTTTTGACGATGAGCGTGTGCATTGCAATAATCAATTGATTTCAATAGTAAAACGACAACCATAAATGTTGAAAATTGTGGTTTATGTTAGACGTCAGTCAACAAGGCGATTTTAATTCAAACATACGAGAGTACGAATAAAGTTTTGAATGAATTATCGTCAACATATTGGTTCAAATTCAAGCTTAGCGTTGAGAAGACCTAAATAAAATTATTGTATGCGATCATAAACATTTTTACAATAACCCATGAGGTTTTAAAATCCAAAACGTTCCCAATCAATGCAGTTTTTACCATTATAATTTAGAACAAAATACAAACATAAAGCTTGTTATTGCGTAACTAGGTACCACTTATTTATTTCGTCATAAATCAACTTCCGAGCTGGTTACAGTAGCCGCCTGCCGTCCAAGCATACCCGTTAATTTTTTGTATCAAAATGGTAATGTTTCTTGTCAAAAGGTTGACATATGATGGATTAGGCCAGGGAAATAATTCCAGCTGCCACATGAAACTAAAACACGAACGAATCAATAGATACAGGCTTCAACCATACCTTCCGTTCAGCCACAATTATTACAGGGTATGTATAAGACTAACAATAAAAAGCTCTATCGTCAGTTTGGGTCGTAGGCCATGCATATCTCTCCACGTCCTTTATCAACTACACATATGGGTCAGTGCGCTTTCCTGTTTGTACATAGAACGCAAACACAACACAATGTTCACATACTTTACATGATGGCTTGATAGGAAAAGTTAAATAGCAACACAACACAACAACATACCCTCCAACATTACTTGTCAATTACAGGCATACCGTTCCTTCACCAGTTACCTTGTCACAGTCATTTTTCATATTAAATTCCATTTCTACTCCACTTCCTATGCTAACTGTTTGCTCTGGGAACACAAACTCGGGCATGCATGCTAAAGCCCAAGAAGTTAGAAAATATATTTTCAATTGAATTTACACAACCATACTCTCAACATGACACACGAAGAACACTTTAAGTACACACTCTGGCCCTAATGTAAGGTGGTTGTAATTATGAAATTACAAATGAATATTTGAAAGGATCCCTCCCACTCAAACTAGGGCTTGTATACGTATCAGGGTTATGATTTATTTTATGCTTTCCCTCAGCATTCTCGGAAAACTGAATCCCTAAGTTAAGTTGAAGGAGGACTAAAAGTTTGAGCAAATAAGTGTAGGTGTAAGTAGTCCAGGTAATCAAATCAGCTACAACTCTGTGACAGTTAAATGAAGGCAGGAATGACTTGAATTGCAACACGGAGTTGTAAATAAATCTGTCTTCATCATTCATATAAAGTTGAGACACACAGGACTGTTTTAAGTTAAGACTAAATACTTATGTTTTAAATTATTTATAGAATCAGTGAGACAATGTGCAATATGGTAGGACAATTTTAAATCACCTCATCAAATATTACAGGGGCTTGAAAAACATGAGTTTGATATCGATTGCTGGACGCGTGCTCTTCAAAACTATGCAAGTTAGCCTTTTTTGGTTCTCATATCTACCCTTTCTACCCATTTTTCTGACTTTTCATAATGTGGAAAGTTTCGAAAGATAAGGTCATAAGATTGTTATATATGCGCATTAAATCCATAAAGAGATTGTGTGCTGGAGCGGTTGGAGAAGAGAAAACGCGGATTTTGGAATCCTAATAACACTATACCTCCCGTGGTTTACAAAGTACTAATATTAATAATTTACTGTAAAGCTGTGAAGGTGTGAAATAGCTTTAGGAGGTTGGATGTTTTCAATGAAATTATTCCCCATTCCGCCTCACAAGGTCTCGGCTGATCAGCCACCGTACAAAGAATTGGTTGAAAATTTTCATTTGCGTAAATGAACTGTAATAAAAGCCTTTCAGAGAGAAGTTTTGGTTTTATTATCATTTTTACACTATTATCAGGAAAATGCATATTATCTACAAAAAGAAGTAAGAAAAAAGTTTTGGAGCAAGGCCTTCCACAGTTGATTATATAAATTGCGCTCCTTCATTTACAAATTCCCATATATTTTCAACCCATGATTAAAAAATTGTGTCTGTGGAAAGGAATTTATATTGGAAGAAATGCAAATAGGACGGCTCTGGGTTTGAGACATTTGAACTCAAATGCTCTAATACAAATTAAATCCGTTGAATAACCACACTTCTGCCTTCCGTTAGCAATAATATTCTCGTGTCAATAAATCTTTTCAAGTTAGATTTACTGCTTGCACAGGAAAACATTTAGTTTTCTTCTAGTTTTTAAAAGAAAGTGTGGTTGAGCAGCATCGATGGATTTACATTAGTTAGTGGCATTGTGCTCCGGTAAATCTTCAGGTTTAACTTATTTCCTTATCCAGTCATGGTATGCCGTCAGAACCCGGAACATCTTCAGAATATGTCGGTTGCTGACAATTATGGGGATAAAGCCTCCTAAAAGTTCCTCTGAGAGACTGAAATGAGACTCCACCATTTCATTTACTCATATCATCGATTTTTCTACCTTTATCAATCTTGGCATTTTCAGGCCACCAGGATGAAAAAAAATAAGTAGTGGTTTAAATTTAGACACAAAAAGGTATCGGATACACTCAGCCAAAACCTGGCATCTATACACATATGTTTCTAAGCATTTAATTTAGTTCATTTATTCGAAAACCTTTTCACAGGTTCAAAACCACCGGGATAATTAGGTGTATCTCACTATACCATCCCTCTATACAATTTTGAATGCCTATTTGTATAAATACCAAGTACCTCTCCTTTCATCTTGCTTTCACCTTTCTTCAAACTCACGTTATCTTTTCAATCCAGAAGCCATCCAAAACCAACTAGCACGTATGAAATCTTGAAATTCTTCTGCTCTCTTTGATTTGCAGGCACGGCAAAGTGAAAGCATCCATGTTATCAAACAGTTCGTTGATTGCAGACAACCGCGGATCGGTTCTTGAATCCTTCTCTAATTATATATAAGATACATACATCCAACGTAAATATTACTTGCGGTTAGTCTAGTGTCTCACGAATTTCAAACTGAACAACCTCGCATCAACTTTTAAATGCAAAGATTATCACGATGAGGTATTTGAAGGGAAGTGTTGAAGCTGGCAGTAAGGAGAGAAATGAAACCACATGGGTTCCCTAATATCTATAGCAAACAGTAACTGAAGGTCAGAGTCAATACTGAAAACCAAAAATATGGGGACATCACTGCTGACGTTCATCATCATCTTAGTTCCTGGTAAGTCTCTCATTTATTATTTCCCGCTTGAACCACAAAATCTCATTTCATCACACATTGGCTTCATCAGCGGCTGTGGAACCAGAGGTTTCGACGATAATTTAAGCTCAAATTAAATAATAAAGGACGGCTTGATGCATTTGTTAGAAGACTCCATTCCATTTCACACTTATACGTAAATTTAAGACCAAGAATATGAAATTTTTATTAATGTCTTGGAAACAATTGAATCTGCACTGGAGTATAGCACAGGTGCACTAAAGTAAGACTGCAAGAAATTTCATTAATAACTCTGCCTGTCAAAAAACACAAACTTTTTTTCTTGACAACCACCACCACATTTCTCACTAGTTGCCCATGCTCGAAGAAAAGTATTTTATGATGCTTTCTTCACGTTGGAGTGAATCTTGTAATAAATACACTTTTTGTTTCTGTGTTCATTTATACGCCGATGTTGTAATAGATAAATTATGTGATTAAAGTGGTTTGTGTTTACTTTTTTACTTAGAGAGATTACACTACATATTCTTTATCTCGTGGCTCTTTTAGATTTGTGTATACAAGCTACTAATGGTTTCAGGCCACGCGGAGGGTGATGCTGGTGTGGCTTTCTTGTGTTATGTAAACCAATACACACACGCTACCATATGAAAATACCTATATTACTACTGTTTAACTGGTTAATCTCAAAGTGGTAAAGTCAAGCAAGTTTGTAGAAACAATATTTACTTATCCCTGCTTAAAAGCTGTTCATTTACTTTCAGCCAATGGTGTAATGGCTTTTAAGTTTCCTAACTCCATACGCCTCCAAATAAATTATACATCGACTTATTTAGATTAGAGTTTAACACATAGCATTGGATGGAGTCTTATGATCATCTTCTTTGGGACATTTTGATCTGTTTTAAGAGCCACGGCTATATCTTCATTTATTTCTAGAAAAACAGGTATCTGGATGGAAATCTGAATTTTTACCAAACTTCTGTATACTGTAGTACTGCATAGCTACGACTAACTGCAGTGGAAAATGATGACTACTGCATTGAGCATCGAAAACTGGGTCCATATTATTATATTAATAAATCCATTTGTCTCCCCCTTTAATTTGATACGAGTCCCAACTAAACTTTCACATTGGTCGACTTTGGTAATGATTAAAGAAGAAAAATTGTAACTAGTTGAAGCTGAATGCCTATTCAAAAGATTTAGTTTCTGGTGTACAAAATATAATTTGAATTTCAGTTGATAAATGTATACATTCAATAAGCGTGCTCAGCAGAGAAATGGATTTTTAAAGGATCCACCCAACTCAAATTTCTTAGCAATGTGGTAGTTTTTGCTAAGGATTGAACTTTTTTTGGGCACTTAAATCCCTCTATATAGTAAGTAAGTAGCAGGTACATTTATATGAAGGGATAAGATACGCCATCAATAATTTTTCTACGACTTAACCTACATTTTGTCTGAGCTTCTTTAATTTATTTTATTGAGCAGAGGGCCGCTAGATCCTGTATTACCCTAGTATATTTTCGTTACTCGCTATCGGAATATAGAGACATGAAAGGGAAGCAGATAATATTACTATTGAATAAGACAATGGGGCAGGAAATGTAGTTGTCGTAACTTTGTGATTCGTTCATTTCATAGGCTTAGCCATGCAAGAATAAAACTCCAATTCTCCAATGATGTGTTAAAAAATTAGTTGTTTTAAGATTCTCTTGAAGAGAAAGTCTTGAGAATGATTAAAACTTTTTCGATTTTATTATGTACGCTCTAGTACAAACGTACGCGTAGCAAGTCTTGCAGAAAATGTTTTGAAGTTTTAATCCAACAGTGCTACTTCTTGATTTTTCCTTTGAAGTTCATACTCCTTAAATTGAAAGAGCGCACCGTCCTCTATATGTGCTTTTTAACTGCTTTATGCTTCTACATAATGTATTATAAAAACGTAGCTCAACTCAAACTCAACAGCGGAGTGAAGGGATGCTTGTGGTAACAAAGATTCTACATTCTACGAACCCCGTAGCTTCATCATGAATGGATGCTTATAAAAGCAAGCACTTCATTCATTCCCGTTTGAGTTCAGTATGAGCATTTTCTTTGACAAAATTTTTTAGATGATGTTAACTGCACGGAAATCATGTGCTAAACTTCAGCCACAGATAAGAAAAACAAGGAGTTTTCAAAGAATATTCAGTCGTCTTGTCAATCTCAACCCACTTCCTTCACCTGAAAAAGCGTTGTAGATTGTGAGGAGTATGCCAAATATACTTCTTTTCTGCCACAAAATCAATAATAATATTATGCTTTGTATTTTAGACTCATTTGAAAGGGCTCCGAAAGGCTAAAAACAGCATTCTTTGCTGCCTCGCTATCATAGCGTAATTGAGCTGAGACGAACTCAGTAGGTGGGAAGGTGATTCAAACAAATAATCCCTCTCAGGAACGTTTTATACTCAACATTTCTCTCGCAATTTGGGCCCATTTTCACAAGTCTCTGCATTTATTTTCATTCTTGAATTGGTTGCTGACTTGAGAGTAAAGAGTGCCGAGCTACATACATATATTGTAAAAAGCCGTTTCGCATTAACTTTGAACCGCAATGATTGTACTGTGGGAGAAGGAAAGTGAGTATCTTCAACGATCAGGAGTAGGAGTATGCCACCACCGCCTATGCTGTTTTCACCAGTGAAACGGAAACAAGTGCATGTTGTGGCAATCTAATAATTTTGGTTTAGGATTGTACCCTCTAAAATGTAGTCACGATGGGGAGTACATGTAGTCATTATGCGGGAAAGGACATGCTATGCTCCTTCTTTATGAGGATGTAAGTCTGGTGCGATGTAAGCAACCCAAATTGTACATTATAAACGAAGAAGAGGACGAAGAGTGCTGGAAAAGCTCATGAAAATACAAAATGCCTAAGAAGTTGTTAGCTGATCTACAGTCTTATTTAGACAATTACATAGCCCTACACTTATATGAAAGCGGAGCGTGAAGCTACTTCAAGTTATCACAAGCTCTCATATTGCAGGTATGAACAAAAGGCTATATCAGAGAAGAACCAGTGATGTGAATGCATTCGTGTGTATATGCATGCTCATTTGTTTCTAAGCAGGAGTCGACCACCTCAAACAATTTTGTATCGTTGATGGTATCACATTGTGAGACTATAATTTTCACGACTAGACTACGGCCTCACTTATAAAGTAAGAGAAGAATAGGGAAAATTGCAGAAGACTTGCATTTAAACTGTAATACACAAAACAGGAGTAGTAGTGGCGTGTTCGTTTGTGTGGCAGCTGCACCTCGAAGCATCTTTTATTTACATCCACATAACAGCAGCAGCAGTGCAACACAATCTCTCCCGAATAGAGAAGGGGAGTATTATGAGCCACTGATTCAGCCATGAAATACTAAATCAGAAGTAATATAACTTTTACACAGACTAGAACTAGATTTAAGATACCTTTTAAATTGAAGGAGCGAGCTCAAACAGGAAAACGAAAGCATACAGAAGGTTTACTCAAGAGGAGAATCTTATCTCGAAAATTAAGAGGGATGTAAGAGGCATAAGGCATGTTGAAGAGGTGAAAGTGAAAGTTGTGATCATCGGACGAGCTGAAAACAAAGTAATTCAACATTTACTGCCTGTTACATTTCACTCCTGGTCTCTTGAATGAGGGAATCCTCCATGTAACTAGGGAGAAGGGCATGCAGGCATAGTCTACCGCCTCTTTATCTATCGTTATTCCCCTTTGTCTTTGATACACAACAAATTCTAGTTACTACATTTTGGGATGAATGCATTATACTTATTATGTCTTATTATTACATAACTCACAGCGCTCCCATTGGACATTAACAGTTCTGTCATTCATCATGGTCATGACCACAGCCGCGTCTAAATATTACTGTAAACGAACGTAAAATACAAAAATAGTTATCAAGAGAATGAGGGAAAGCAGACAGTGGAGTTGGAGTGGTGAGTTATGTAAAACATACGATTTTAGATCGTTTTGGATCTAGACAAAAACCGACTTTTGGTGGAACTGCCAATTGTGGTGGCAAATGTGTAGGTGAATTAAAGTGGATTTAATGGGCGGCTAAGAATGGGGGACGGGAGTGCTGGTATTATTATTATAGATATTAGCAACCTGTATTCCCATATAGATTTTGTGGTATATCATCATCATCATCATCGTCCTGTTCATCATTATTCTTGCCTTATACTCAGCCCTTGTTTTTGATCTCCACCATGTATCCAATCCAATGAGAGATTCTTAAATTCCTGCTGAGATGAATCGGCACTCCGCAACAGCTGTTATATTACTGTTGGTGTTCTAAATTCTTATTGCTCAACTCAGACGCTGACTCTAGTCACAATGAAAGCTGGAGATTGGGGGATTGCTTATTGGTGGCCGAATGTGTGCTTATTACGGAGAATTAGAGTTTTCTCCCACTTATTTCTTTCTTGTTCATAGCATATTGGTAATTTTCCAGAGAACGAGGAATGACAGGTGGACACATATCAAACATTAAGGAATTCTCGGTACGTGGCTAGCTACATATATTGCAGCGTAAGTGATTAAGGATGTTTTTGTTTCACCAGGCGAGGTTTTAGTGACTGTAGGGCTGGTCCAATGATGTATCGAAAACAACATAAAAGAGTATTTGTATTACTTAGCGCTTTATTATATAACATGTACAGATTTTAAGTAGTTCGCTTGATATCCCATAATAACGAACGTACACGAATAATATTTCATGTAATCTTGTAGCTGAGCTGGGAGCAAATACTTTGCTAAGAATATTATGACGGTTGTTTAATATACAGTAGTTGCCCTCTTGGAGCATTTGTCTAATCCGAAATTAATTTAACGAAAACTAACATTCCGGCTGTATGTCAATTGAAATCCTATCAGAAATTGGGAGGGGAAGGAATTTGAGAACATTCTTCCATCCCTGTTATCTACGTTGAATGCACTATTCAATGCTATCTGTATAGTGACACTTCTGGGGTAACGCGAGAAAGTGGAATGGTAGCTTCCAAAACATGTTGAGAATCTGAAATACGTTTGCTGTATCGTGCAAGTATAGTTTGTCAAACTATCAATGATTGGACAATAGTTTCACGTCCAATGTTAATAATTTGTGAAATCCTTCAAGTTACAACGCTTACAAAAGCCGTCAAGTGTCAACCCAGCAAAAAAGTTGGTAGGGTTTTGATTTTAATCAAAAAACAGTTCTCGTTTTTTGTTTACAAAGTTTATATAAAGTGATTGTAATAACGTATGAACTCACGTCAACATTGTATACAGTATAATCTATAGTCTTTATATTATAATTGTGTACCATTCACTTACCTACCGTACTCGAAAATAGCTTTAAAGAACCGGAAATTGAAATTTGCCTGTTGTGTTTATACAAACAGTATGATTTGTTAAATGGGAAAATCAGAAATTTCTCTGAGAAGAGACGTGTGCGCAAACATTTAATGAACTCTGGGTAAATATTCACTAGCTCAACAAATTAAGTAAGTACGATACTGTACACACACATTCCCAGAATGATAAACATTTGTCGCGCAAAGTCATGTTATTGGGACGTCATCCGCTCCAATTATCCAACAAGTGAACTCGGAAATAAGGAAGCATGTGGATAAATATGTATATATCAGAAGGGTAATGCGTCAGTTGCCCAAAGGACTGGCCCAATCGGTTGTACTCTGTGCTTGACACTATTACGTAGATCTGATCTGATATTTTTGGCCTCATCTGGTATAAAAACGACATGGCTGGCGGTTGGTCGATCCCATTCTGTTGTAGTTCGCATCATATGCCAAGTTTTTGGAAAACAAATTAAACAAAATATAACGTGCCTAGTATGAAAAAGTCGATATATCGGGAGTAAAAGCATTCATTAGGCGTAATGTATTTTCGATACGGCGATACTCGGAAGATGTACAAACAACAAATTCCAAATAAAAACGGCGAGGGCCGCTCTATATAGGTAATAGTGTGTGCTGAGTACTCTGCTGAATTATAAACTGTCATCGTTATGCGAAATAGAATTGTTTTGTTTGCCAAGAGTTAACCCGTCCCATGTATCCGGCGTTCTCATTCTCCTGGTTAAGTTGTTCGAGAAACTTACGTGAATTCAGTCGCTCTGAACAACATGTGCAAATATTATTGTATTGGAGTAAACAGTTGTGTTTATTTGTTTGATTTGTGAAAGCTAAAGGGTTCCTGTTGTGTAAGACACATGTTTGGAAATGGAAAGCGAACTGGTGAAGCTACCGTTAATCTTGAATTCGTGGCTGATAAACATGTGTTTAGTTTGAAAAGGCTGAGTTTTGTAGTAGTACTGGAGTGGGTGAGAATTGTTGGGAAAGCGGCCACGGAATGCTAGCGAGTTTTGAGAAGGAACTCGCTTTGAATTGTCTTTTTTATTCATTTCAACGCTGTAATTGTACTGTATCGAGAGCAGTTTTTAGAGCCCTCCAGCTTTCAGGTACATTCCGCTAGTTTTAGCTTTTTCCCAAAACTGGATTTCTGGAGAATGATGATGGTCTCAAAGACTAAATAATGCTCCATCAAAGTTCATCTTTGTTGAACTGCCTTTCATCATGGAACCAATTTTGCCACATGTGGTTCATTAAAACCGGTGGTCCGAGAGCAATTCAAGCAAAATAATTTCAATTTCCATTTAACATGACATAGAGCACGTGAATGGCAGCGGAGGTAGTAGTGGTACTTTGGAGATTGCTAATCTCCCATAAGACATCATTTCCAGTCCACGCCAATTCCTTAGGAGCAATTACATAGTTAAGTAGCTTGTAGTGCATTCAATTGGCGTATGTTTCCACAATGATTTTCGTAGACTATGTCAAGTTGAGAACAGAAAACTCAGGGCTGACTTGGTTTGTTTCCTTATTTGGAGCCCAGCTACAGCTCCTGTTGTTGAAGCTAACACCGTAGGGAATACTGCTCATAACACAACAAAAACATGACACTATCAAAGTGGGCAACAACAGTCACCCGCTCTCTCTCTTCCTTCAAGGTATAACCTAACGTACCTATACGTCCTGTGTACTTTATTATGAGCAAATGCACATCTGTCTCTTAGTGTAATGCGATTTTACTGAAACTGACATAAAACCTTGTTTACGACCGTTGCCACTAATCCACTCTGTATTATGGCTCTTGATATAGTTGATGGAGTTTGAGCCGGAACTATATGTGTCTTTGCAAATCGAGCGCTACAACTAATGATTAGACAAGGAAATGAACTAAAATCGTTATTATGTTTGGATAAAAAATATAATCCATATGCTCCGTTGACATCAATCCCCACCTACTGACATTTTCATTTGATGGAGCCCTCAATGAAAACTCAAACTAGGCATGTTGCTCTTTTATTTCGAGGGAGAAAGCTGAGCTAGTGCAGCGTAATAATATTTTTTTTGTATAGATCCAACCAACCTCATATACCAAAAGTAATATGTTGGTTTGGTGTAACTTGTTAGTTCAAGTTGTAACTTCAGCAGCATACAAGGTTCGTGTGTGTGGTGTAGACGTAGACGGGCTCCAAGTATAAAACTGATAATAGTACGTAATAAAAGTATGTTTTTATAGGGGAACACAAGCAAATTTTATTAGCTCATGAAAGGAACAGGTCACATCTAAATTGGCTAAGCAGAGAAAGGAGGAGGTCGTAGTTAGAGTCATCAGTGCTAATACTTCCTGTACACCGTGTGATGTGATAAGACCTCTATTGTATAGGAGGCAGTGAAAGCACTACATTCAGGGTGTAGACACAATAAGTTCTCTGCACACATTTTACTACTAGTTTTTACTCAACGTCAAAAATCTCCACAGAGTGGACTCTCAAGTCTCAATTTATAGACGTGCCCTGACTCACAGCTACCATATTTTTCATTTCACTTTTTAAAGTAGGACACAGCATAATTATTCTTTTACACCGAGCAGCTCACTCATCCACTATGATGATTCCTCATTTTTAGCTCCACGGTTGGCTTCTCACATGTTAGCAAATTCCGAGTAATTTATTCATGCCATTTGGTGTTATAATTTCTAACGTTGTGTTACATCACATCATGAATGACACACACACAGTGTGTGCCAGCTCTGAGTAGCAGTATTACATTTCGTTGCACTAATGGTATCAACTCCTTTAACAAATGATAAAATGCCTTATTGCTTCCTAGTAAATTTTTCACGCAATCAGCCACGATGACAGTGACAAGCTATACTTTTCACACGTGTCAACTTGTCTACTTTCCAATCTGCTTCTTCGACACTGTTTTCCACGTTCTTTTCTCTCTCTCCCTCTCCGTATAATGCGTCACAAAAAAGAGAAGCGGGGAGAATGGGAAAGTAGGTGGGGAAAATGCTTAAATATTTACAAGATATTATCTGGTTTGGTTGGAAGGCGGAAATAGAAAAATACACGAGCCCTCTCCTTGTATCCCCCAATTTACTTGTCTTTAAGTCTGTTTCAGTGTGTCTGTTCTTCCATTCCCAAGTTTTTAAGTTAATAAAAGAATCTGCCTTCCTTCAGCACCCAGGCTTTAGAGACAAGGAAACAGCTTTCAACCACACATAGACAGATGTAAATCATTGATTCTTTTGTGAATTAGTGAAACATTGAAAATTGGCTTTTTGGAGAGAGAGAGAGAATACTGCTAGTCAACCCCATTTTTCTTTTCGTTTCCTTTTGAAAGGAGCGGAAAACAGGAATTTGAACTGATGAAAAAAATCCTCTCCTCTTTTATTATTTATATTCAAGACACTTTACACTCTTATTCACGAGGTTTTCATTCTTAAGAGAATTATTTATTTGAAGTCAACATATTCAACGGAATTTTGTAACACACTTACATATCTTACATCCCATGACTTCAATGCTTATGTTTGAAATTTCCTTTGGAATATCCTCAGCTACTGGGGCGCATGAGGTTCTCCATATTGTGCTCTCAAGTTGATCATGTGTGCTTTGAATTGAGGCTGTGCTGTGTATAAGATTTTAAGAAAATGAAAGACAATATCTTGTAAACAAATGTATTCGTTTATAAAATATTCGTTTTGGATTTCCAAAAGAGACATTCTCACACACATGCTTTCACTATAAATGTATAAAAGAACGGGGTATTTGTTTACATAGGTACATTCTCCTCTCGCGCTTACACACACGCACAAAGGAAAGCTGGCTAGAAGTCGAGATGCTGTCCTGTATTAAAAATATGTTCGTATGCAAACGACGTGGAGTGATTCAAAGAAGCAAATTTAAAATTTCATGTTTAACAGCTAAAAACGAATTGTTCTGGCAGTCTTTCGATGAGATTATAAGAACATGGGAGGTAGGTAGGTATCAACTTATAACAAAAATCAACGTTCTAACTAATATATCTATGCATGGAGTCATTCATGCGTGCATGTTGCTACTATTAGCAAGAAGAATGTTGAAAAGGAAGAAATAAATTGATTTCCAAAAGGAGAAAAAAAAGCAGAGTAAGACGGAAAATAGTAAGCGGAGAAGGAAAAACTAAAAAGTTTAATTCAGTTCAGAATATATTTATTATAGTAGATGGTGGAGGAATGAGAGGAGGGAAGACGTACAAACATTATAATATTGAATATATGGTTATACAATGCATGTTGGACGTGACATCACAGATAAAGAATGGAGCAAAAGGGTTATAGGTAGCTGGTACTACTTATATTATGTGTGTGGTTTATATTGAATGAATGACTCGTTATACGCGCACATGTTCTTGTCTGCTTGTATTTTGCTTGGTTGATGGTCGTCTATCTCTTATGCAGATAAAAGTGAAAAACTGGAGTTTCGATGGCATAGTCAGTGAAATTTATGTTCCCTTTCTTTCACTTGGTTTGTGACTCATTCTTTGAATGCAGCCATGTAAAGATGCGTCGACAAAGTTTTCACCATCGGCTCAAATACATATAGAAAAAACCAGGAAGAAGAAATCGAATGCTCCTTGAAAAGTCATCCTTCTTCTTTTCTATCACTTTTTCTTGGTGAATTTCATTTGTTAAATCGGGAAAATATTGGATGCATGTGTACGTACCTAGCCAACTGTGTATGCATGTCTGCCCGTTCGAGATGAGTTGTAATAGCAAATGATTCTGGAGCAGACATGAGTGAGGAAGCGTACGCTGCAATAGGCTTTGTACTTCACTTATTTTGGCTGGCGCTGGGAAAGCATCCCAGATATACCTACGAAGATGTGCTGAACTGAGATGGAAAGTGTAATGTGTACTGAATCATGATGAGAGGTTGCTGAGAAAAACGTGGAAGTCAAGTGATTTGCATGTCCTCTTATTCTTCTAATTCCTACTTCATATATCATAGCATTAACATCTTCGCCAAGATTCCTTCAGCCCTGGCTTTAGTTGAGCCTATCCGTGGTTGTTGTTTTTAGATGAGTCTTCTGTCGTAAGCCATAATTTTACTAGAGTTTCAAAAAAAATTATCCGCTACAATGAATTGGGGAGAAATCAGTTGCTGCATCATCCTGTTCGCGGTTCGCCACATCTCAACACGACCGAGACATGGTTATCTATAAGAGAAAGCAAAATATCATACTATTGCTATCACATGGTTACTCATTTTAAATTTTCTCCAAACAGTCTGTTAGGATACATCGAATACATCAGTAGTATTTGAATCATAAGTGAATTATATTAGTTTTTCATATTTATCGATTGTTATTAATGTTATTGGAAAACTATTTATACCTGTTTTCGGCTCGTAGAATGGTGAACAACGTCAAGAGAAAAGTAGGCATCTGACAATAACAAGACATGGTGATAGGTAAAGAATTTCAATGTACACATAAAGCAGTATTTAGAACAGGTAGAATAAGAAAATACAAAACTTACAACCTAAACCGCCATCAAATATTGATGAATAATGGCATGCGTACAGACGATTTATGTAGAATGTATGTAGAAATATTATACTACATTCCTTGTTTTTAGCGGCACATGTGTAATAAACTTTCGTAAGGATATTTTAACATAGTCCATTTCACAACTAAATAAAATAATAACATTTATTTCACCTGTAATGCTGAAACATAGGTGTATGAAACACAAATAATATATATAGCATGTGTTTTGAATTATGTAGATCCACAAATTATATTATTGTGAAAATAAGTAAAGGTATATAAAAGTGTTTTGAAATTATTTTAGAAATAAACTTGATACCATTGACTTGTCTCTCGGTTGACATACTTTTCCCAGTCAGAGCCAAATTGATGTATCCTCAAATTTCGAAAGCTGAGCAATCACTAGGTCGGAGCCGAGCTCGAACAGCTTGACGAAGGAGATCCTTAGTTTACCTCACTTTAGTTCTAGCCCGATTAAGTAGTGAAAGAACTCAAAGCTGGCAAACAGACCAAAATTTGATGACGCATTAATGAAAAATAATCAAAGAATCAGCTGCTGTTGACTTCAAAGTGAAAGCAGAAGTTAAGTATCTGGTTTCCCGATAGAAATGAAGCCCATAATCCGGTTTTCATAATACATTAATGCCTCTTGTTCTCTCTTCAAACGGTTTTATTAAAAATGGTAGCACGAATCCTAAATGATTTTTGATGACAAGAAAGCCTTATAATCACGACTTCCGACAGATATCTGGATAAACGTCACTCATATTCCTGAGCTCTATGCTCACACTGTAAGTTACAGTCTGTAACTTAGGTTGTCATATTGGAGGCATAGGTACATTATACGTTATTTTAATAACAGAAGGCTTATATTAATTGTGTGGTAAATAGAAAACGGATCCAATTCCAGTTTTCCATTTGTTCAGACATAATTTAGGGACTGCTCTTTCATACGCTGAAAGTTTAGCACAACAACACTCAAAAGGATGATTGTCATCTCGTCATCTGCTGTTTTGCAGTCATACATACATTATATTTTAGTTAAGCATTGTTTTGGGATTTATCTCTTTCATTTGTGCATTATATAAGACCCAGAATCCGTTATGGATTTGTATAAAGTGGTTTTCCAACTAGTGAATAAAATTAGAAAGTAAAAAGTATTGTGAGAAAGAAATAAAAAAGCAGAATTCGTTTTACACTCTAATGAGCACTCCGGCTGTGGATTTCTCATGGGAGGACTTGAACTGCATCTACTGAAATCTGGAAATTTTCAGCATGCAAATAAATTAGAGGGGATATAGATGATCGTAGCAAGTGTACCGTTTCAAATGAGCTCATTTCGCTCACTCACTTTGCTTCAGTACTTCTTTCTATTGTTGGAGCCCTCCTAAATTTAAACCCCGTTAAATTTCGGGTCTTCTTCTTGACGAAATAAATGTACTGCACTTTATGTGGAGCATTACGGCTGGGAAGACTAGAAAAGTCGAAATTCACTCGAAAAAATGCTCCAACTAAACTTCCCCCTTTCTTATTGAGCGATGAATGACCATAGTTAAGGAGAGAACAGAATCTGCTCGAAATACGCCATCATGAATTTAGTGCTCTCTCAAGACACGCGATAGGGTTAGAGTTCACAAGTTGATAGGAGTCGAATAAGCTGTGGCAGTAGAGCTAAACACAGTTTTCTTATTCTCGTTCTGCCTACCGAACATCACATCGTTTAGCTGAGCTACCAGAATTTAACTCGTTTCTTGCTTCACTATTTCCTTGACAATCAAAAGCACTGTCTCAAAAGAAAGGAGAGAGGTCGAACCAAGTACAAAAGTTAACACTAGGAAAAGGAGATCAATCGCTTTAACTTGCATAACGGGTATAATCCGGCCACTCCAAGATTAATTGTCACCACGTCACCAGCAACGCATTGATGGGTTCTAGTGGTCAAAATCAAGGGAATCCTTTTAACTACAAACTCACATATTATGTTTTCACCATACTGAATTGAAAAGCCTTTTTACAAGTTTTATTGCTTTACCCTACGACAACAACCGAAGGTTTTTTTTCTTTTTCAAAGTATATTTTTGCAGCATTTGGATAAAACTTTAGATACAAGAAACACCAACATTTCGGAATGATTTTTTCAATTATAAACCTTCTAGGGATATGCTGACTGTAATATTGGTTTATCCATGTTTTCCATCTTAACTTTTTAGAGCAAAACGACAACTACTTGCATATTGATAAGACAATTAAACGATTAGCATATTTTTCGTCTCAAATTGATGTTGGATTGAGTGACTTTTTACTAGTTTTCCCATACGAGATTCAGACATAAGTATTCGTAAAAGACAAACAGATTAAAGTTGCATAACGTCTCAGTTTCAATTAGCCACGCATTACATTTTGTGAGTGTTCAGAGCATAGCGCAGCGCTACGTGTTCAAAAAATGTTGCATCCGTCCAATTTATTAGTTTCAAAATATGGTTGAGCAGAAAGCACTTAAAATCTACACAACTTAAATCGGACTGGTCTCAGTTTAGTAAAACATTTTCTTCCCATTATTGCTCCAAGGGTCGTTCTTACAAAAGAATCAAGGTTTCCCGTTGTAAAGAGGACAATTTCATTTCCGTTCACTGAAAGCAGGGGTACATCCAGTAGCCCATCGCGAATGAGCACCATGTGTTCAACTTCTCAAGAGAGAGTCTCATTCATAATGAACAAGCTTTTTGACTTGAGAAGAAGTCCCTATGGAAACACTAAATAGAGGAAGTTCACATTGGAAGGATTTAAAATCCTTTTTTCGCAGAAATTCAGGCTAAGATCAAGTGGTTAAGTGGCATTAGCCGTAGAAGAAAGTAGTGAGATTTAAAACAGCTTATTATTCATACTGGAACTAATATTTTATTCATTGATTCATTAACTGGCTGCCATGAGTCCGACTAATACCACGTTTCCCTTCCAGAGCAGAAGCCCATTTGCATGAATGTCTACTTGGGGAGACTGTCGAGTAACCTAGCCAAGTAGTTTGGGACGTTTAAGTGACAGCTACAAAGAGCCGAGCATATTCATGCGCTAATCGATAAATGGACTCATCGGCAACCAATTTATAATTCACGCTTAAGCACTTAAAACAAATCTCTCCAGCTTGAAGTACCAAACATACACGTCGTTACTCATTGACTTTTCATACTTAACTTTTTATGACAGTAATTTAATCCATTTTGCATTTTTGTAGTTGCCTTCCTCGTCATGCGTCGTGTATGCTTAATACGTTGTATGGATACAGATCAAACAAAACTTTTGACTTGGAGCAAAAGCAAAACTACTTAAGCCTACATGGTACATACCTCCGTACTGTAGAAAAACCTTGTGTTTTAAAAATTCAAGACTCTTGCGTAGCAAACACAGTTGCTGATTTAAAAAGTTTATTTTTCTTAGCTTCGTTCGTTTGTCGATACAATTTCTTGCCATTGTTTACCCTCCCTTCCAACCCGATTAGACCAAGGAAGAATCGAAGGATAATGGAGGAATGTAAAAAGAAAAGTTGACAGAGTAAAGCACTTTGATAAAATTCAATACTAAATCCAAGACTCATTTGTTGCCAAATTGGGCTTAACGAATTGATAATGAAAGTACAGAGAAACAAAGTCAGCTTTCTTGGCACTACAAATATATTCGATTTCACGTATTTGTGCAATGAGACTCGACGACTTTCCCTCCTCAAGAATGGGGACATGGAAAAGGTCTCTTTTTTTATCTTATCCCATCTCATCGGCTCAGGTTCCCTAAAACCTGATCCCAGAATTTTTATTCAGCTCGTGGGGCTAAGTGGTTGACAGTTGGAAAATGACTCCCTTTTGATGCTAGCCCTCTGATTGTATTTGTAGAATGACCGTCTTACAAGATGCTATGGTTGGTCTGCTCTGTCCTTTCACAACTTCAGTATCGTTTGTGGGAAGGAGCCAGCAGATCAAAAAACTTTTTGGGATCCCAAAGAAGAAAGAATTCAATTTGATAATAATCCGAATGTATTGTTCAGCAGAGGCATTTGCCTAAATAGGTGTTCTATTTGATTTCTTTGTGATACATAAGGGTGGCTATAATGCAATGGAGTTGCTCTGATTTGGAATTCTCGATGCCCCTTGTTTGACAATACGAAACTAAAGAAAATATATATACTTATGCGGCACGATTTCTGGATTTCCCTGGAGCCAAGTAAAAGTAATTTTGGAGCAGGAAAAAAGTTAGAATGAAGGGTTCTAAGTTAGCATCAAAATTTCCTACTTTTTTTCAGAAAAGGTAAAAGAAGGGTCGTACAATTTTTGCTGATGATGACGATGATGATCATGTTCATGCAACTATATTTATACTAATGCGCTAGTTGCGATTTTAAAAATCGCCTGAAGCACTAATGATCAGTTTAGAATTACTGGAGTTTTATAAAACTCTACTTCACAAGTTATGCACTCCCTCCCAACATACGTAAGTATCCGTTAAAGTTGCAGTTGGTCTCATGGAAGCCAGTCAGTCGGTGAAAACTGTGGTCTACTTTTTTATACTTACCAGCGTAATAGGTCCCAGTCCTGGCATTATGACGGAAGATGTATGGACCTATGTCAGCGTAATTCTTGAGTAATTTCGAAATATTGTTAGTGGAACTCGGCCCAAGTTACATTTTGGTAATTCGATGCAAAGTTCTCAAATGGTGTTAGTGCTAAAAGTTAACGTCCAAAGAGTGCATTTAAGTTGCCCAATTGTTCATTCTGGGTTGGAGTGGGCATGAATGGACTGAGTGGAGAGAGCATGAAGAAATCAGCTGTCACGTACCCAGTCTGTGTACAACGATATCAATAACTGATATTTATATAAAGAGAGTTCATGCATGTACAACCAATGTATAAAAAGCTTTTTTTATATAACGTTGCTTCACAGAAAAAATTGGTGCTTGCCCCTATTTCCCCGGTTTGTTCCCAAGGATCCTTTTGCTGCGTTCCTTACGAAAAGGGAACAACAACCCAGCTTGCCTCTGAGTTTTTTTTTACTCCAGTGTTTTTAGAACCATGATGAACTGTCATTGTTTTGGTTGCTAAAAGCAAATACCACTGAGAAATTGCTTGTGAGAAGTGAGGACCAACAAATTCAACTCACATTTCTAGCTATTTTCTCTCCCACAACTCGTTTGTCTTCACGGCAGTGGCATAACGAATAAAAATCTGTCCATCCATTTTAGGTTTCCGCTTTTACTTCTTCTCTCTTCTTTTTACGCTGATAAGAGAGTAGCTAACTTCGTTGTTTATATCTTCTCCACTTCAACTCCTTTTAAAGGGCAGATATAGCACAGTGAGTGAGTGGGTGAGAGAGAGAAAAGGAGAAAAAATTTGGAAGGATTATGTTCTTATACAGCTGCCACCACTTTCAGTTCATTTTAGACCATTACATGGGAAAGAAAGAGCGTGCATGCTTTATCCCTAAGTTGGAGTCTGTCTTCAAGAAAAATGCATTTAAGTTTTTACAATAGGTGAAATAGAAAATGTGCTAAAGGCACTGATAACAATAGGCAAATAGTAAAGTGAGAGACTACAAGTAATCTAGTCGTGTTCAAAAAGGAGTAATAATAACACCATAGTAGCAGGCGAACAATTGCACGAAAACGAGAAAGAAAGCTACACACAAACGGAGAAAAGAATGGTAAATATATTATCGAATCTTTTTCAGAAGGAGGCAGATAGAGAAAAAAATAATAGCAAAAGGTTGATGTCTGAATGCAGTATTTACACACACAAAGAATATGTGTGTACTCATACATATTGTCAGCTTGTAAGTATTTTTAGCTGAGAATGCATTCACTTATGTACATTCTTAGTGCTTACTAGACAAGCCAAAACCTGTCTACAGTGGGTCTCATGAGCATATCCAATCAGCATCCCACGGGCCCTATCATCGGCGTCCAATTTAAAAGAT
>JAQGAP010000039.1:0-98892 GCA_034697805.1 Orchesella bifasciata
TAAAAATTCTCGAGTTGCAAATTCTATTTATTTGAGTTAAAAATTTTATTATTCAGTTGTGCCATTATTATTGTCCCGTTTTGTTTCATACAAAGGTTTTTAATTACGTATTCCTTTCCAATATTAGCCTGATTTCCAAGAACTGGGCCAACAATGCCAAGTTGTTGATATGCTATAAAACATACTATTTACTAGGCAAAAACGTATGTATTTATAACGAAAATATTCAGAGATAATTTTTGATAGCTTAAGAATTGCATCACTAACTCAAGTATGTATACGAAGACAGTGAAATTCTTGGAATTAATGAACACGCGTTGACAAGGACTACTTTATCAAAACAGGATGTTAAACGTTGTTTTCACAAAAAAATTTGAAACAAACTGACAACGAATGATGAAGACAAATACATTTTCATGATGGCCCAAGATCTAATAAACCCGCACATGGAAGCGCATTTGAGAGAAGCAAAACAGTCATTTTGTTTTATCTTGTGTTTCTATGAAAGCACGAGTTCAAACCTGGGCAAGGATCAAGGTCGCAACGTAATACATTACCATTTTACAATTCTCATAAAACGAATCACTACATTAAGTTAAGGAGATAGATCCCACTGTTGTTTTCTGGAGCATGAAATGTGATGATGATACAATGTATGAAATTTCATGAGTTGGATAACATTTCATAGAGACGAACCTCCTTATCTTTTTGTCATCCTTTACATATGACTACTACCACGCTACGCTTTGAGTCCTCTCTCCATTGAGTGACTAACGTCTTGCTTTGATTTTCAGCGTAAACAATTCCTTATCATTTCGGTTTGGGGGAGCCAGTCATCCATTCGAGTTATAAGACATCTTATTATATACTTACCGACTACATTAGAAGCAGATGATTTCAAATGTCAACGAATATATCCGACCGTCAATGAGATAACAACATTGTAATTAGAAACATTGCATTTTAAATGCAAAAGACAAGCGAATGAATGAGCTTTTGCAACATGGAACACAACAAAGGAAGTGATTAAAATTAAATTGTTCTCCGGTATTACTATTGACCTCCTTATCTCTTTTGAAAAAATGGTGTAAATGCGTAAGCACTTAGATAAATGATGATGTTGTTAGATAATTTTTTAACATAACAATCTGACTACGTACATACATAGCCACTGCATAAAATGGCATTTTTACGAACACAAATCCTGAAACGCAACAAAGGAATAAAAATACGAGATAAGAAGGGATATTTGGTATTGGGTTTGATGTTGTTGGAATCCAATCTAGCAGAACAGATAAAAATTGAGAATATATGAAATATGAGAAGCATTTATATTTATATTTTCCGATAAAATGAACATGATTAAATTTCCTGTCTTGATTTTGCTTATTCGTAGACTCAAGTATTGAAGACGAAGAGAGACTGGCTGTAACCAAATCCAATCCAATCCGACCGGTTGATCAATGTTTCTCTTTTGTCAACGTCAACACCGAGAGAAGTTGGTTTGTAACCCAAAACATTGGTTTGGTGTTCCAAGGTAAATCTGGAACGTGGAGTCATCATGAGGTCACACACAGTTGCAAACGAGGGAAACTTATTCTTTGGAGACAGTTCCGTTTCCTGGAATAAACCGAATTAAAACAACACTCAGCATAATTGATTGCGAAACGAGAAAGTCCAAAAGCCTCAAACTCTTGTGCACTCTATTCGTCGAAAACAAGGATGAAAGAGAGGGCCGATTCAATTTAAAACGTAAAATCATATATAAGTAAGTACAATTTCCTCCTCATTATTAACTAAAACTGCATAGCAGCGTAAGAAAATCTGCAAATCAGCAAAGCCGTAAATGAGTACTAGAAGCCTCATGACAATTATGACATAATATTATGATGATTAATACAAAGTGGCAGTCATGTGTCAGCCAACGTCCTGTCTAAAACGTTGTGTTTCGCAATGCCCCAATATTTTGCAATCTCATAGCCTCAACGTTATCCACGACTTTTTTTTTGAGGCGCAGAAGGTTTGACGTAGTCCTCAAAAAAGTGGGTTAACCACCACATTCGGACTTCTTTTTATTATACAGCAAACTGTAATTGTATGTTGATGAGCCCATCATTACTCCCATTATCCTCTTCATCGGGTAATCGGCATGAACAAAGAAAAATGACAACTGATATTTATACGGGATTCACCCTGTTCTATATTTGCTATTATTAGTGCCTAATAGCCCTATAAACAAAGGGGTTTCTGTTGTATTGTCTTTATGGTAAACTTAAAGACAAAGAATCTCTTTTATCACCAGTGGATAACCTGTCATTTTAGTTTGGGCATGGGCTCCTCTCTCTGTTTGTGTCCTATGTACACATTATTTGTAGTAGGTCACATCAACAAACCACATACATACATTCCAGTTGCTCTCCGAGCATGCTAATGATAATGTTCATGATATGAGATGGGGAATCATTACCATTTCTCCACTATTTATTTGTATCATTTCATCACTACGATATTGTGGGGTGACGCCATAGCTCCGTGCATACAACACAATACTTACGCCAGTCCAGCGGGCCAGTGAGCGCACTACTAACGAAACAACAGATTTCGCTCTAGATAACAATAATGCCGCAGTTGTGTATTAGTATTCCCCAGGAAGGTGGACAATTTCTGTCATTGGATGAGTGAATTATCTCTTGCGGATACTACAAAAATCTGGTGTTCTAAGAGCAGTACTGCTCATAAAAAAATGAAATGTGCCTAGCGGATTTTCTCATCGTAGCGCAGTCCCAACCTTTTATGTTCCATTGTGCAGAGGCTCTCCTCCATTTTGTGTCATATAATGACACCATAATAAAATTATAATAATGAAAGAGCCTCGTCGTTTGTGAGCGTCGCACAATATTGCGTCATCAAATTTGTCAACAGAGACAACAGTTTATTGGATTCAGTTAGGATAATATACGTGATAAGGAGCAAACCATCCCGTCACGTTTCGCCCCGTATCTGCACATGTACACATTGGCGTGGTGTGAACATGTTTCATCTGAAATATGTACATTTTTAAGCCATCCGCTTCCAGCAACTTGGACGGACACATGTATGAAATTTTCTAAGGAGAAAAGAGCAACAAAGAGGAAAATGATTGTAGGAAAACAAACCCGTTGAGAAATTAAATGAGAAATCCCTTGGAGCACTAAAACTAAAGTGATCCGCATGGGATGGAGGGAAAATGGATATACCATATGTACTTTAAATGCACAAGGGGAGGCTGTGCTCCTAGCTTTTTTGCAACAATCGTTTTTAACTGTCTGGTACACACACGTATACATAATATATACATACCATCTTAAATCAGTGCGAATAAGCAACAAGGTTTTCACCAGTAGAGCCAGAGCCAGCTACCTCATGTTTGATAAAACAAGGGAAGAGTTTTAAAGTGAAAACGGGCAGTTCAAGCAGCAAATGTAGTTGTGACGTATGCTTGCCCGCATCTCTCCAAGTTTTTATAATTTTTGCGTAGTAAACTCAGATTGGATGAAGATTGCAAAAAAAATTATGCTATGTTGGGTGTATTTAAACAAGTGTCCATATATTCACACAGTGCGCCGCACACATATTGTATTATTGTGTGTGTATATGCACTATCACGCCCATTTTGTCTGAATGGCGGCTTAAATAATAAACTTATCAGTTATTTCTCTCCAGTTGATGAAGACAAGTTACTTCACTGAAGGCAAAATTGGTCCTTTGTGTGTGCGAGTTTGTTTGCTTGCGCTGTACATATCCAGCTACCCTCCAAGCTTTCATACATAATATTCTCATTCTATTGCTTGGAAAATGGGATGTGATGCTCGGCTTAGATGTGAAGCTGAAAGAGGCTATATTGTGTTGCTCCGTGTACTTTTCATTGTGAGACTATATGTTTAGGAATATTTTTAACGGAGAATAAATAATGGCAGCATCCCTGCGGTAATATTCGCAAAAACAGAAGGAACCCTGCGTTCGGACAACATCTTTCAAAACTGTTTCAACCTTCGCCTTTACTTTCCTGTATTATGATACCCCATAACAAAGCAAAGCATTTGTACCAATATGGGAGCGCATAAACTTTAGTTAAAAATGAAGGAAATGTAGGTTCGACTAAGTTTATTGTAAGAAAAAGCAAAATATGGGTACGCGATCTTCAAAACCATGAATAATTGCCAGTAGCATAATTTGTAGCATCTACCTTTCATTCTCAGATTTTTTTATCACCGTCTCCAACTCGAGCCACTATACAAACACTTTAGTAGTTTTCTTACCGTTTTCAATGAGAAATGAAGTGTTAGTAAGTATAAATGGTTGAGTAAGACAAAAATATTTTATAAGCACTTTCAGCTTCTCTAATTTTCAGTTTTCTTTAAAATCCCTTTAGGACTAACAATGAAGCTACCAAAATTCGGACCTGTGCTACAAAAAATGTACTCTGGAAAATTACATCCACGATAAATTCCAAGATAAATTATGGTAGGAACAAAGAGAGTCTTATTCTTCTTCCTCCCTACTTTTCAGCAATATAATAGGAAGTTGTAGGCCAAAGTTTTCCTCCAGACTGAATGAAATGTCATAGGAAATTCTGGTAAATTTATGTCCAGTGCGGAAATAATTTTCAAAGTTTACAGCCTAATCTGTGCCAATTTAAACCACGGAAAAACAATTAAAAATGAGTTGCACAACGCTCCAAACCAACAATGGAATATTTCCATCCTCTCCTCCCAGCAACACAACCACCACCGCATCATCACTTCATTGCCACACATCATCAAATGCTAATAATAGCCGGAGCAGTAGCACGGACAACCAAAACAATAATAATTCATATACCACGAGGACTCGACGCACGAGTTTTTCCTCATGTAAACGAAAGTCCTTGGAACTCTCATCCCCTGTTAGCTCTCCACGAGCCACAAAACCCATGAACAGCAACGGTGGCAGCTCTTTTGGTCTAAGACGGCGTTACAGTTTCGAGTCATTCGAGCTGAAGAAAGGAAGCAGCAGTGGTAGCTGGCCCAAATTTTCACAAGGGTTCAGAGCTACAACACTCGAGACGATCCCACCATCACCCATAGGAGAACATCCTGGTTTTGTACTCACATCCGAGGACGCGAGTTGTGGAGCAGGAAATGAAACTACAACACAAGTAGCAACAGAAACTCTTAGCACCACTGCTCCTTTGTTCAATGCAAAAATTATTCTTTCTGTCACACCGCCACTGCAACCATCACTAGAACCACCATCATCATCACCAACATCCTCATCTACTTTGTTGGAAACTCATCACGATAATAAGTCGGAAAGGAAAGTTTTGCAAGAAGAATCTGAGTGGCCCTCTTGTCAAAAATCCGGTAATGTCATGTTGAAAGAAGAAACCTGCTTGAATCATGATGATGATGATGATGGGATTACATGCAGTGCAACTGTCAGCCCTGGGAAAAGTCGTCAAGAAGAATTGCCAACTGCTTTTTCAGCTGGTCTTCATTGTGACAAGTTGATAAATGCCAAAGACCATGATGATTGGGATGATGAGTATGATGACGAAACCTTTGGCAGCATCATAAAGTCACCTATGCACACTGTAAACTTTCTCCTTGACGAGTTATTCTACGAGTCAGTGATTGCATTCAAGTATTTCAAGAGCGGAGCAAGTTGGCTACTTCAATCATATTATGAAATTCCAGCTTTCATTTCCACAAGGGCATCATCACCATCCTCCCCTGCCACTGTCATTTCTCAAGCTAGCCCTCGACCAACTTTTCTTCGCTACATTGTAAATTTCCAACAAAGCAAATACATCCAGAAGCTCTTCTCATTGTTGGCAACCCAACCCAAAGGCGAACCAGGGACAATTTCTCAATCCACTGAGCAAACATTATCGACTACTGAGGAAAATGGGAAAAGTGATACTTCCCCAGAAAGCAGCACAGTTTCAGTTGGTGAGGCTGAGGCTGTGCAGGTTAAAGATCAAAAAGTGACAAATGATCCTTGTGACATTGATTTTAATACTCAGAGCTCAAGTTGGTTCAGTACAAACACAATTAAAAAACTTGGCGACTACGTTAAAAGCCGACGAAGTAGTTTGATGACATCATCCATAGCATCAGCATCAACCTCGTCCTCGGAGTTGGTAGCAAGCACCTTATTTACCGTCGCAATCGCCCTGATTGTGCTAGTGACAACGCTCCTTCTTCTCACGAACACGGTGACTACTGGAACGGAGCGGAGAGCCACCACCACCACCAGTGCAAAGTTCATGCATGTTGATGAACAAGCACGAGAGACGCTTCCATTCCTTGATCAAAAGAACGACAAAGAGCAACACGACGGCATAGTCAGAGCACCAGCTGGCGATTCCTTGCCATACGACTCTATTGGAAAGACAGGGAAGAGCAGCTGCAGTAACAGAATAGCTCTCGAAGAATGCCACTTATTACAACGAGCGAGGAGAGGAGCAGCAGTACAAGACTCGTATTGCAAGTCGACTGCTGACGAGGTAGAAGCAAAAACAGTGGAGCTCCAAAGCCTGGAATCCACAGCGAGAGTAGGAATACCGATAGCAGTGTTAGAACTACAGGGAAAAAAAGAGTCAAAGGAGCAAGCACACATTTCTCAAGCTCAGTTTGATAAGCAAGAGCGAGCCGTGTGGTTCGTGCTCTCCGTGCTTTTTACCATTCTCAGCTCTTCATGTTGTCTCACTCTATTCCTTGTCTACCTGAATCGCACTTATTACCATTGCTGCTCCCATCAGCATACATATGGGAATGGCACTGCCAATATTATTCATAATGTCGGCCCATATTGCAAATCCCACCCGACATGTATAAGAGGACATGCAAAGTTTGCCAGCAGAAATCAGTGTCTTGCTGACCACAAACTAGGTGACAACTCCAGGAAGACTCAGCTCAGCTCAGCACTTGTTGTAGCTTCTTCTTCATCTTCAACATTAGCTTACTCTTGTAATAAAGCCGTAAGTACAGGGACCACCGTCCTTTCTGACTTGTTAAACGAAGCGGCTCCTTCTCACTCATTATCATTGGCGTCCAGCTCCAGCTCCCGTCAACCACCAAGGTTGAGGAGCACTTTAAATCTCGAGCTTGCTGCGGATATATTCCAGAACAGGAATGAAAGTGAGAAGCAAGAAAAAATACTTCAAGGTTATCACGATGCCCCGACCTCCAGTGACCCTTTGAATTTGGCCTCGTTCCAACAACAACACCAACAAAGCGATCAATACAAAAATACAAGTTTGTCTGTTTATAACGTGAGCAGCACTGCTGACGGCGACGGTGTCTATCCATTCTTCGAACTTGCATGCAAAAGCGAGCAAGTCGAGTCAGAACAGTGTGGTAATAGTATAAGTACGAGTGGAAGTCCATTTGACTTTGGTCATAGTATCGGAAAAAGAAGCCGGACAAATTGCTCCACATGTTTGTGCAACAGTAAAAGAGCTGACAACGGGAAAAACTGCCATGAGTGTAACAACAGCTCTGCAAAAAGTGCAAGTGTTATTGTTGCTATTGATGATGATAATGACGGTCATAGTCGTGGTGGAAAAGAACTAGTGTTGAGTCATCGTCATCCTCCTCGTCCCCACGATGTTGTTGATGATAACGATTATAATGTGAATGGGAATGGTTATGAGTACACAAAAAACATTTGGCTACTTGGAAAATTCAAGAGTTTAGCTGGAGTAGATTGTCATGATGTTGATGGCACTGAGGAATCCGCTACTTGCGGCCATACCATTTACGAACATTGCTCCAGCAATCACCATCATTACCCCTTGTCTTCTAGAGGACTAGGACTAGTGGCTAGTGGTCGTCGTTTCACTGGTCGTGGAGAAAGTGAAGAAAAGGAAACATTTTCTGCTCCCACTTGCCCATCGTCTTGGTGTGTGTACTACTATTTCAACTACTTTCTCGACAAGTTTTCCCAACCTGATAAAGTGTTATTCCCCATTTTCTGGACAGCTCTGCTCGTCGACTTCAATTTTCCTAATTGTACGCTCCTCCATGCGCTTTTTCTAGCGTTGGCCATTAAACTTATCAATTTGTATCATCATTATTGCTATTTTTCCCGGTTCTGGGGTGGAACCTTTGACGTAAGAACTAAGGGCAGTGGTGCTGGTGCTGTGACCACCACCACTGGAACATGTGCATCTACTACTACTAGGCACACTACTTCTCTTCATCACCACTACTGTAACCAACATCATCAGGGCAAGAGCCCACTTGTGTATTCCGGCCACGAAGACGATTCTTCCAACAAGAAAAGTTTAGCCGAAGAAAAGAAAAGTGTCCAAGAAGAAAAGAAAGAAGAGGGAGAAAAAATTAGAGAAAACGTCGACAGAAAGAAAAACGATCAAAAAGTATTTTGGGCTGGCTGCCATCATCAAACGAAGGAGGAGAAAGGAGGGAGAGCCAGTGATGAGAGAACACTGAACCAGAGTTGTACTAACTGTGTTGAAGACTCCAACGTTAATAATCATGATGATGTGAGTCAGACACGTGCAACGGAAGCAGACCAGTCCTACGTCAGCACTCATATTTGTCCATGCTCGTATTCCACTGGTCGCCTCTACTTTTCCACTTTTCCGGGACAGCAGTATGGTGAGATTGGTCGGGAAAAAGTGCACTTTTCATTGTTATTATTATTCCCTCCTCGCAAGAACAATTTACTTGGGAGCTCCTCAAAACTCACAATCTGGCTCCTCGTCTACTTCATTGTGATTCGTAGGCTTGGCTCTCTAATTTGGTTTGGTTGGCCAGTTTTTACTCATATTATTGGGATTCTTGGGCTGTTCCTTGGCCAGTTGTGTGTCGAAAGACTAAGTTGGTGCAGGGCTGATTGTTGCCCTAATAACAGTACACCAAGTGACTTTAGTTATTCCAGCAATTCGATAGAATTTTTAGAAGGGACAAAAAATAGCGGAAATCATAATATTGTGCATAAGCAAAAGCCCCAAAAAGAAAACACATGTACTCATCAGGATCCTAATGATGACGATTTCATTTCAGCAGGGAGCCAAAGCTGTATTGAAAGTGAAAAAGTGAGGATTGAGGAATGCTCATCATTATTTTCTCTCGAACACAACAAAAGAGTGAGGAATGATGATCAATGCTCACTAGCAGAAAAAGGAGGTCGCTCAAGGAGAAATTACAGCGTTGAGAAGGAACACGAGACTTTGGAATCCTTTTCCATAAACAAAGGCATCACCCATTCAGCATCACCAGCATCAATTATTTCCATTACGGAAAGGGGCATTAGCAAAAACTCAACTTCTTCCAAAAGCATTCCATACAATCGTAGTCGTAGTGTACTCTCATTTTCTGACTTCAACTCTTCATTAGCGGGTAAGAGAACTGGTCGTGCTGATCATTCTTTTCCTAATAAGAGTGACTCCAGTAGTGCTGGAGCAAGACGCATAACTTTTAATTTAGACCCAGACTCAAACTATTCTTGCGTATTGAAAGCATTCGCGAAGGAAACTGACAATATCACTGGTGACAATCATTCACCCGTAGGGCCACCACGTATAGACAATCCGTCTTCATTGTTCTCTCTACCTCCGGAGCATCCCCAGGCCAAAGCCTCCAGTAAACAAAACGGTGGTACTGAGCCAACACCAGGAAACAACTGGACGTTACCAATCACCTCAAGTGGTGCAAACCGTCGCGGTGCTCGACAAAATAACTATAACTTTTCTCCAGACTTTTGGGAGGAGGCTAATAAGAGTAGAAACTGTATTGACAATCGCGCTGATAGTAGCTCGGTGCTCACTCCAACTGAGGAGAACGGTGGTGCTTGTTCCAGCAGAAACAATAGTATTAGCAGTAGTAGCGATAGTCAATCCACTCAGCTTCACAGTCTCAGTGGCAGCAGCAGCAGTGGGAGTCTAGTTTTGGGATCGGAAGAGTCATCCTCACATCATCATCTACAGCAGCAGCAGCCCAGCGTTGATATAGGGAGCACTGCTCCAAGAGAAAGTTTCCCACACTCGAGGAAAAACAATTTTGAAGCTGAACTAAATGGTAATAACGCTAATAACGTACAAGTAGGTAGCATAGGTGTAGCATTAGGCCAATCATCATCATCACCTTGTCTTCAAGTTGAGAAAGGGGATGAGCAGCCCTCGTCCTCCTCATCATCGTCGGCAGTTTCAGTCAGTCGAAGCAATTGTAACAATAAATCTAGCTCACTCTCAGTCTCCCTCGGCTCCGCGGTTGGAGTAAAAGGAGTTGGAGAAGGCAGCAGTGACTTCAAACGGGCCACATTTCGAATCGGTTGTGGTGGGAGTACAGATGATGAGGACATCTCTTCCTTTTTATACTATAAGAGTAACAATAACTCGGAAAGTAAGGAGGAAGACTGTGTCGATGAGGTGTCAATGAGAAAAACCCTATTGGTATTTGGTGGCGCTGAAGAAGAAGTTGAAACGTCATATGGTGAGAAAGTTTTATCTCCTCGTCATTTCCCTTTCCAAACTCAATCCCATTTCCACCACCCGCATTCCCACTCCTGTGGTGACTCAACCAATCATATGAATAGTAAGGGTAAAGGGAAAAACAATGAAGCTAGCGGTAACATTACCACCACGAGACCTCCCACTCCCCCACCTTCGGCGGTGAGCCAAGGCACAGTATTTTATGGGAATAAGTCATACGTCTCCCAAAAGTATATTGGGAATGATGATGATGGAATCGTGGTTAGTGATGAGACTCCCCTCTCAGCGCAGCACTACTTGCATCGTAGTCGTAGTGGGAGCGTAAGTTTTGAACAAGGTTCGTACGATGATAGCAACTGTAACAGTACTAGCAGCTCTCCACCTCCCCCACCAACACTCTTGTCGTCCGTATTGGCAAAGCGGCTGCTTCAAAGTGGTAGTCAGTGTTTTGTGAGCTCGTCCTCGTCACCCTTGCTACACTCATCGACACCACCACAGCAACTGCTCAACCACAGCCATCACCAAAATAATCATAATCAGCAACAACAGGGGCCACTTGAAAAATATTTGGGTAGCAAGATGAGACGTACATCCCTCCCAGCTGCGCTACCTGCTCAGCGAACAGCGATTCACTATGTAAGCAACAAAAATTTATTTCATTCTGCATCCTTTTTGCTTTCTGCTTTACTAGTTTTTTCAGACTAAATGGGATGCTGGGCGGATGACAAAACCCTTGTCATACTGATGGCTATATCAACTATATTTATAGAGGCTTAGTGTGGCATGGCAGCTGGAAAATTTCTTTTCTATTTATGCTTTCTCATCTAACCACTAGATATCATGCCCTCGTTTTGGCTCACCCTGTCTCTGATGAATGATAGCTTCAGAGATTCTGACAGGTTTCATTGCAGCTCCTATATTACTTATCATCATCATGATCAGCAGCTTTCTATGGAGGAAACCCGCATTTTTCATCCTTATATGGGGGATCAATCCTAGCATTGCATCATTCCGTATTTGCTAAAAATGAACAATTGAAACCATGTTATACCACAGCCACAACCTACTACTCATTGGTGTCACATTTTTTCTCGCATTAATCAAAGGTGCAGCTTGCAGGTGTATCAGGTTTCGTTATCGAGAACTCAACTCGTACACACGATGCTACTTATAGTCAATATGTTACATGTTAACTTTTTATTTAGCGAATGCGTTTTTAACGACAAAACCTACGAGCATGCGAATTTGATGCCACTACTACTGATTCTAACGCGAGCCAGATCTGTATCTTAACGAATGAAATGGATACTGCCAAAGGCACCATTATAATATGTTAATTAGTTGAATGTCCCACGTGCAAATATTTTTGTTGGGACTTACCAACGCAGGGAAATAAAATCCAACATGAACTACCAACAATAAACTTTTCCGTGCGAGATTGGCCTCTGGAGACACAGCCCAGTTAACTCGAATGTCTCTCCATAAGATTTTCAGTCGCTTCTTCCGTGTAAACCACCCCCTTCGAGAAAACAGTTTATTTCTACCTGCAGCAGTAGTTCTACGAAGCTTAAGAATTAGAAGAGAGAAACAAATCTTGGACTGAGCTAAGTACTTGCTTTCCCCTTTCACTTGAGCATCGTTCGTAGCTCTTCTCGTGCTTGAATTTAAGTGTCTTGAGGGGCCCCACAGTCGTAGAAAATGCGGGTGAGTTAAATACATACTTACTTCCTTTCCTGATTCGGGGAAAGATAGTCTTAATCTGGTTCATTCAGTAGCAAGAAAAACTGAATAGGATCTATTAAAAGGATAATGAAAACACTGCAAGAGATTTTTTCATCAAATTTTCTTTCTCTGAATGGTTCAATGATTCGTTCGGGTTCACATTGCAAAGACTCGGATAATCTAGATAAACCATGGAAATCAGGAGAATCATTTAAATGCCTACTTATTCATTTCCATACCTGGAAAACTTGTCCCGGAGCTTAGATCAGAGTGTTAGAATTTCGGATTCCGTCTTTTGTAATGTTTTAAATTTGAATGAATACATTATGTTGGTAAACTTACCTGCTTTGAGATCGTTTGCCATTAGTTTTAGTATGAGAAATCCTCATGACTACAAAGTGTTTTTTTCTTGTTGAAATCCATCGTTTTGCATTTACATTAAAATGTTGATTATGTTAACTAGGGACGCTGTACACGGTACACAAGACGACAAGGAAATACTGAATAAATGAACGTGATTTCCCAGCTTCTTTAATCAATTTTTTCTCCCTCACAAAAGTACAGGTAAAATATACTTCTCCGTTTGTATCTCTTTACGATTGTACATCCAAACTTATGCATATTCTGCAATTATTATGGAGACAGTATTATTTGGGTACAAAAATCACTAGAAATTTGGAAGCAGTTCTTGGGTTTTTATTCATTCGTAGGGAAATGAGTACCAACTCCCCCCTCCATTCCATACGGAGATAATTACATATGCAATATAACATTAGTGGTGACTCGTTGTCGTTCTTCGTTTTCCAACTTCAGCCTCTTCAACTTGTTCCATCCAACTTTTGAGGTAACGTCACTCAAGCTGAGTGAAAGAGGAGCAGACTCTTCTATCCACATTAGTTACATAATATCCATGTAGCTTGTACTTTCTCTTTCCCTATACTTATGATTCCCTATAGTTTATGCCATCATGCACTCCCAATTCCAAAGTCTGTGCAGTCATTTTACGAAAATGACATTAAATAACTAAAGAAGTACTTGCAACTCGCAACTCTTCTGCGGAACTATATCACGACACAAGTATCTCGTTAGCATCATCACAAGCCTCACAAGGACGCGTACTGCATGAGGAAACTGTACGGATTTATTTCCACTCTTATGATGATGAACATGTGGGTAAAGTGGCCTGATTAGAGTTTTGTTCAAACTTTGCCCGTACAAATCAGGAAAGAGCAGTGGAAAATGAAGAATATATGTGGGGCAGACTTAGACATGGTAGCTTTACTTCTCAAAATAAAATAGGAATTCAGGTGGTAGGGAATAAGAAATGGATAAAATTCATTATGTAACAAGCTGCTTGTTATTTTATACCACTTTCTCTTGAGCGTGCTCTCGTCATTTATTATTCGTCTGCTTCTGAGCTCGGCCTCCCATCCAACTCACAAAACTTTCCGTCTCTGTCTCACTTTACATATGCAAGGGACTTTGTTCCCTAATGTATGCGCTTTAGCTTAGACTTTAAGAGTAAAGAGTCATGTAGGTAGGCAATAAACTATCCAAAGTGATTGAATTAGTATTTTTCTGTAAGAAATCATGTATTGTATTTCAGTGTTTTGTCTTTATTCACTTTATATACTTGATGTTCTCATCCATGTACGTATGTACTTACGATTAGAGACTGAATTACTTTACTCATGTTATGGAATACATTAGTTCAACTGGATTTCAAACGTACACATACTAAGTAATTAGTAAGTAGTGGAAACGAATGAGTCAGTAAAATAATGACAATTGATAATAATAATTTTGACAAGCATCAAAATATTATATTAGGTAAAAATCCCTTTTGCAACGAGGTCAAATAAAGTTTGAATACGCTCCTATATGTCGTTGTATACTTGCTATTGCACTAAATAGGAGTTTATTGTGAGATATTGTTTGTTTGAGGGCAGCAAAAAAAGTAAGAGTGGCCGCAATCCCCTCGTTATCAGCCAAACTCCCTTTTCTCCTTCTGCTCTTGACATTTTCCGAGAGATAAAGTGGGAATAAGGACCAGGTAAGGTTTATACTAATAGTAGGCATTTCAGAGTGCATTTCCAAAATGAAAACTTGACAAATTAAAGTGAGCAACATAATAACATTGATAATCCTTGACATTGTTTTGAGCTCTTCATTGTGTATTACGTAAATCACAGCTAAGTAAGGGACTACCGGGAAATAAAGAGAGAAGGAGAGAGAAGCTTTTGTGATAATTTACGCGCGAGTTACTCAATGATTAGAATTCCATTTAGAGACATGTTCTTTATACTGTTTCAGAAGTAGAGCAACACAGCATTTTACTTAATCTGGAAATTTACTGCATATATTAGTCAGCCAGGTCCCCAGCTAGATTCGTACGTCCAATCCAATCCAAGACAATAACAGTGATTTCACGGAGGATTTCACCATACGCTCAGAATTCAGTTTTGCTGTTGTATGTTATATCTCTGGCAGTAAGTGTGCAGGCAGCTCAACCAACAGAGTTATTTATCTCTGGGAGGATATTTGCTGGAATGAGAGGAGAGGGAGTAAATGTCTGTTATTATTGTCAGTGGTACATCAAGATAAATGGGCTATGAGATTATCAATTATACAATTTATGACGAGTAGAATAGTGTTTACTCAGACATGGAATGTTTTAATCAATTACACTTAAATGACCTTCCTCTCTTTTGTTAGCTGGCTCAACTGCGATGTGCAGTACAGAAATAAGTCTAAACCAATCTGTCCACCTAAAATGCTATCTGCTTCAAAAAGTGATAATTTATCGTCGAAAAGATGCCTTGTTAGGGAATACTGTTTATGACACATTTCTCACGCGCACCTTCATGATACCAAATTACATAATAGCATCCATATTGTCGGTATTGCCATGCTTAAACTTCCAATTAACAACCTGGTTTGACCGTCATTCACCCCACGTAAATATTTGAATCTTGTGTCTCATATGTTTGACTTGTACCACATAACAGAGCATCATAGGAACTATTAATTATTTACCCGTCTGTGTCTTCCCAGTCAAAGCATCAAATATGCACTGTGTTTTGTAATAAGTTAAGAGACTTAAGGAAAATGGTGTGCAAGCAAGGAAAAAGCAGTTGCAATTTGCAAAAAAGTGGTAGTTTCCTGCCATTTTTTTTTCTTTTTCCTGTGGCTCCTCGCTAAATGGCATGTCAAGTGGAATGATGTGAGTTTCATTTAGGAAGAGAAATGAGCTTTGTAGGCTACATGCATGTGGGTAACACAGGCATATTGTGACAAACATGAGAGTGCTTGCAAAAAATGAAATAGAAAACAGAGTGCTTCATCCCATCTGCATGACTTGCTGTTTTCATGTCTTTGGCATTTGCTTGTTCACCACTCTTTGTTGTTACTTTTGCTTGCTCTCTCCTTTTTGCAATTTATGTATATTTCACAGAATGACGGTGCTGGTGTGTGTGTCTATCGAATGCGTTTCAAGTGGTGGAGAAGGATAGCTAGAAACACTTTTATTGTTTTCCCGTCTTTTCCTTTCTCTGTTTGCATGTGCTTTTGCGAAACTTGATACAAGTATTAAGTATAGGCGCTCCGCTGTATTTATGTGTGCGTGTTTTTTCTAAAAACTGAAGCTGAAATAAATAAAGTACGTAGCAATACAAACTTTCTGTCTATTTGAGTGATTTTCCCGTCTTCCGTCTCCCGTACATCAGGAGCAGTAAAGTTAAAGCAAGAAATTTTTGCCTCTTAGTGTTTTGCCTCATATTTTTTCTTTCACTCTTTCTCTCTTTCAAGAATGTCAAAAAGTTCAAGGGCATAATCTATCACTTTTGTTGCATATTTTGTTTCAATGTTTTTCTTTTCCCCTTTCGTTTTTCTTTCGAAATGAGGTTACACTAGGATGACATTTGTTGTGAGTGATAGAGACAAAGAAATCATTATATGGATTTTTTTAGAGGACATTTTTCTTCGTGGTGGTGGTGGAACTTTGCAGATTTATTTGATGGAATGGGAGGAAAAAAACTATTATCATTAGCCCATGGCCTCCTCCCACTGAAGTGGGTCATTTACGAATTAGAATGGTTTGTGTCAAGCCACTCAATCACTATTTGTTTCTGTGTAACACCACCACATAAGAATATGACAGTGTGACATGCAATATCCAGAGTGAATGAAGTAAAGAAGGAAATGATAAATTTCAATAAAATGCTTTCAATGTTCGTATATTGCTAATGTTAATGTATGAGACCAGTTTTTGCTGACTGACTATTCCATAGAATTCACCTCTGTTGCATTAGAGGGTCAATAAGTTTCGCAAACGTTTGCGTAATACAACTATGCATTTTTATCATACTTTACCAATCCATTCAAATCTTATTACGCTCAAGTTGTTATTGTTTCATTTCAAAAACTTCCCCTTGTTTGTTCTACGATCGCTAGCTCACACACTTTTGCGTTTATAGAATGAAATAACAGCTATGCATTCCACGTGTTTTTATGCAAAAAGTAGTCCGTCTTAGGGAACTCCGTCCCAATAGTATTGCAGATGCATTAGCTCCGTAGAACAAAAGGACATACATATAGTAGAGAGAATGAGGCGTGCTGTAGCTGTATTATGAGTAAATTGCAATGTGGAAGTGAGTGGGATGGGTAAACTGGATTTGGAAGCAATATATCGTATATAGGAAAAGCGAAAGCCAATATTATTTTACAATTCCCTATACTTTCATAAAAATGATGTCAACAAGAAGGGCACTCTATGGAGCCATTTACCTCCACTTTTGACATAATTTAACGTCACATATATACATATACATGTGTGTATATGACACAAGTTTTTTTTCTCGATTTTTATTTTCATTACCGGTGAAGTCCAGTTAGTTACCCTCCTGCAAGTTCGCTCTCTCTGCCTTGAAGGTGGACTGGAATTGAGTGGAAACTAACACAAAAATACTGACCATTTTTTTGCATTTCTCACTTCATTCATGTTTTTATTTCGTTGTGTACACAATAGTATAACCTTCAAGTGGGCTTACCTCATAGTCAAATCATGATATAGTATTATCTACATTGAATTTACCCATTTAATTTCCTCATGTTAGTGGTCGTTGGGGATACAGGTGTTATCTGCAAATTTTTCTTGGCTCTAATGCCAACATCAACAGCTCAATGTAGAGCACCAGTACCAAAGTTAGTTTAAACTGTGCCGTTTTATGATTTTTCCGTCCAGTCCCGTATACTGTGTGAATAACCAAGCAACCTTATTGATTTTCTGTTTGCAAAATCGATTAGCACCAATAAAGTAACCTCATTTACTTGATTGGAATTGAATGTCAGTGTTATGATAACTGAATACTTGCAGAAATAATTTTCTAATATCTGTACTCTACCATACCCAATAAGTAAATATCTCGTAGCAAATTAACCCAAATTTCTTAATCGGCACTTGTAGCCAGCTAGATGTGCGAACCCTATCATCAATGCTATTCTACTAGTGATACTTGGTCACCTCCCTTTTTTAATACTAGTTGGTCAGTTTCTTATTTAAGGTATAATTTGTTAGCTCTAGATTTCAGGGAAAATTCAACTAAATCAATAGTTTAGAATTGCTGTAAGAATTACAACACTTTTTTCTGGGTTTGAGACGATCTACCGTCCACATTTTCGTGCGTTCCTAAAATTGTCTTTATGAAACACTGCCTAGTCATTCATGTACATTTGCTAAATATTTTTGTAGCCGAACGAAACATATATTACAGTGATTAGCTTTCGAACTTTCCCTATTGTTCGTTTACGTTGAGATTTCTTACTAGGTTTTATATCAAAATTGGAGATCGAGTAAAGGCAACCAGTACCGTGTGGATTTGGTAAATTTATGCAGGAATGGGGTGTGGGCACGAGAGAAACCTCTTGTTTAGGAATTGTGCCATTGCGTCACATTTACTTAATCAAATCATATCCTAATTTATTAATGAATTGGGAATATCCAAAAGTAATTGACAAGTGCTGTAAGATTATGTATGGCACCAGGGCAGGACTTGCTCATGGCTTTGAGAAGAAAATACAAGAGAGATTGATCTACTCTACTGCTTTGATTATATTACTTACCAAGAATGATCTACTGCCATACATATTAAATTAGTGACGTTGTTTATAAATTATCTGAAGTCGAAGGCTACAGAGGTGATTCCCGAGTTAGTTACTGGATGATTGATGATTTGATTACTTTCGGCTGCAATTGTCAATCCAAATAATCAAACTAGCTCAGTCGATTTAACATTTGTATGCATTAGTAATGATAACGACTGTGTGTCTACAAAATGATAAAGTTCAATGCAAGTCTGAGTATCCAAAGAATTCCCTATCGGTTTTTTGACACGCTTTCACCACTTGAGTTAGCTGTTGATAGATGTAGGAATGTGATGTGATGAATGATGATGACGAAATGGTACATGATGAATTGAGAAGTCTTCCTATGAATAATTCTGTAGTTATCGATGATGATGATGTCGATAATTCCACAGATGTTGCATTCATTTTCTCATGTTATTACATTTGGGTACAACATACCATGAAAAGCATGCATAAAATTATGTTAATATCCTGTTGTGGGAATAACGTTCTTATTATGAAGGGTTTGTTGTGATGTCAGTCAGTATGAGTTATTATGCAAATCGGACTCCAATCCAATAATCAAAATAAAATCATGTACATATTAAGATGGAATTGGGGAAGTTAATGGATTTATTTAGGTACATTGGTGGTCCAATGTTGTTTGCTTTTCCTTTTCTCATCGCCCCTAGATACTTTCCATGCGCTTTATTACCAATCAGAAATAAGTTGCTATTTCGCTGAAATTCTCAGACTTATGTGAATTGTTATCGAGCAATGCAATTTGGGTCAATTCGAAATGCAGAATAAATAAGGGATCTGAACGTGTACGTGTGTATCTGGGTTAAAATGAAATTCCCTATCGGACTAAAACTTCAAGCAGTTCATGCCTTTCATCACTTGACTTGCTTATCCAGATGTTTGAGAATTTTTATTAAGTTCAAGTAACAATAATCCCCGATGACAAGAGAATCTAAATTTTGTATATCTCAAGTGCATGTAGAAAAGTAATTTTGTCACAACTATTGTCAGAGACAAACTTGATTCCAGCCTCAAAGTATAATTATTTACTTAATAATTCCACTAAAATAAGGGTAAACAGTAAGATAATGCATATTTCAAAAGTCGATGTTTCTCGTTTCTCCAAAAATATTGTCTAGTGTAACAACGACGATTGCCGATATGCGTAGCAAGGAATCAATTCATTTTAGTTATCGTTCTTGTGGCAAAGGACGCTTTAATGCGCATCGGGTTTATTGATTGACTTATCTCTCTCCCGCTCCTCCAATGTCTTTGCCAACCATCTTTGATTAAATTTGACGGCTATTATGTGTGTATCCCTGGTTTTGGCATTGATTAAGGTTTAATGATGATGATGATTCATGCATAATTAAAAATCCTTTTCCTCCATTTGACGTAGCGTTTTGCTTGGCTCTTGAGTACGGAAGTTGAATGGGATTGGAGCTTTGGCTTGTTGTGATGAATGGGATAGGCTAGCTAGAAAGGGAAGCTTTGGGCTCTTGAGCAATGTTGTGTCATACATATAATTTATCTGGAATTTAGCTGTGTGTGCGAAACCATTTGGTATTAGATGTAGAGACATAGCTCATTTAGCGTACACTCCATAATCATGATGATGATTATTCGCAAACCAAACTCTTAGGAACTGCCATGCAGTTAGGCATCCACTTCTCCAATGTTATAGCTCAAGGACTTCTGTATGCAGTTTTCTGGTATTGTGGACCAATGACGTCAAGAGAGACTACAAGACATTAAATGAGAGAAGAGCGCTAGCTGCTAAATAAAGATTCCAACAGAGAACGAAATTTTCCAGTACATATACTGTGTGAAACGCCATCAATCCCCTTTTTACAGATATTAATAAATGCAGGAGCGTGTTGAATTAATCAGCAGGGCAAAACGTGTTTCAGTGGACCCAACCCAAATCTATTAAGAAGGTATACACATGTTTTGATAAGATTCGTACTTTTGTTTGTAGGCATGAAGGGCACGGGGCACGAATAAGTCAGCAGAAAGATCTTGAACTTTATGAAAAAAGTGCATGCGTTAAGCAAACCAAGCCTACTCACTTTATGATCAGGAATTCATCTTGGCAACAACAGCGAAAACACTCCTTGTTTACATACGTCGTAGTTAGGAAGGCTTTGTCAGCCTTGTCTTCAATTTAAATTTTGTCATTTCCGTTTTTGTAATGATATGGGGTGGCAGTGCGCAAAGCGGAGAAATGCAAGGCAATAATGGCTACAGGCCACTGCTAGTCCACACTGTTCTGTTTATTAACTTCCCATTGTATTATTTCCAAGTGAAAATATATAATCATTACAAAGAGACTACGCGTATTCCAACTAAACGAGACTGAGAGCAAACGAACTGGATCGTCCGGTTTCATTTCACTGTGTATAAAACGTTCTCAGGTAGGTATATATGTGTGTGTTGCATTGTGATGGCAAAAGTAGGACACAATTTTCGGACTCATGTCTCTGTGCTCAGAAGCCGAAAATATGGTCGTTTTCATGGCACAAGCCCTTTTTTACTGTATTTGTGTAGGTATTTGCGTATTATACTTAAAGCGTCTATATCTCTAAAAACATGAGAATCAGTCGTCAGCTCACCTCCTGCTGGGCTCTCAGACTTGAATAAAACTGGAATTTGCTAGCGTTTCGCGTATTTTGTGTTTATGGCAACTGTGGCCTTGCTTTTGCTGGCAGGCATTTGACTTGACTCTCAGCTCCCCATTTCATTTGAAGCTTCATCCAGTTTACTAACAACTCACACAATGTTCCGACTCCAGACTAAATATATTCTTGATTATTGACGAGAGTTGGAGTTAATCTTGGTGGCATCACGCAATGCAATCCTTACTTTTAAAATGAAAAGGGAAACCTCAGCTAGTAAAACAAATGGATACAAAGCTCAAATTCTGAGAACTGGGATAGCATAATACTCCTCAAGCATAATGGTAAATAGCATGCCTTTCCATGGCATTAGTGACAGTTAATTAAGCACACTGAGAATTAGTATTTTAAGATTTTTGAAGTATTAAAACGAGATTAATCTTCTGGCTGAAAGATTATAGACATACATTTCCTTTTATTCATCAAACAGCCACGTTTTATGTAAATAATTGTGTTTATGCATTGGGTCATTCTGGCTTTTCGTGGAACTTTTAATCCTTTTTATATACCTTGCTCGGCTCGGCTCACATTTCATTCACAGTTTCACTTGGCTTGGTTGCTTTGAACAATGCATGATTGATTGAAGGCAGTAATGTGAAACGATTTCATTTCTCAAAGTGGGCTCACTCACATATTACATCAATTGGTTGCTTGCTACAAAATAGTTTCTCGGAATCCGCTAGCTGTGAATATTTTGTACAGTCTGATGACGACGATGATAATATTTACTTTTGGCGGTCAAATATAAATAGTAGTCAGTTGGCTGAAGTGCACATCAATGAAAACTCAGATCAAACTGTAATGATGAGTGTTAGCGATTCAAGTTCACCTGGTTTTGTTTGATTCACGAACCATTGATTTAATTTATAGTGCATACATAAATCATCCACCCATTGGATGCCCAAGTCAGTTATACTAATGAACGCCCTCAGTGGTTGTCAGTTGTCATCCACTTTTCCAGTAGATCAATAAAGAGGGTCAAAGATGAGTTGGGCTGTTTGCAGTTTGAATTAATAATGCTTGGTTTAATCGACGACTGGGTGGAATGTTGGAAAATGGTATAAAGAGCTGAAAGTCAAAGTACTTGGTTTATTAATTGATTAGTCAGTCTCATGTAAAAGCAGATATACGCAAAATAAACATGAATATCCTTACTTCCACTTCTACTTGATAAAACAACTCAATCAAATCAGAATTTTATTTACTGTCAATTCCTTAGTTTGTCCTACTTTTTAGGAGCATAGTTGATAAAATCTTGGACACCTACTCAATACCTTACGGAGGGGGAGTCAGAAATAGCCCCATTTTGAGGAGAGACGTTTTTCACATTAATGAAACATGTCTTTGAACATGAAACACATCCAGTAGTCCAGCACTAGTTTTGGAACCCAGTAGTCAAGTCACACATCACTGGCGGTCATCAAGAACCCAACATTTCCCATACTAAGCAACGAGCTCATCATCATGTCCTGGAGAGGGAGAGTGGCATTGAGCGAGAGCAAGAGGGAGTTGAGAATTTACTCCCTATTGACTCATATACGAGGTTTAGTAATGAGATGTAGTCTGTGCAGGGAGTGAAAACACATTTTTTATTTTATGGGAAAGGCATGTTTCGTATCAAGTCGGAAAAGTCGTTATCTTGTTGTCATTTACTTTCGCATTCACTTCCTTCACTTTCATCCCATAAGACAAGTAAAGGTAAAGGAAAGTGAGCCACCGGAGAGAAAGCGAGAGATGGAGGAAATCTATTCATTCATTCACATGTTTTATATTAGATATCGCCTTACATCAACATACATTCTCGTGTATCACAACTTGGACTTTGTCTCAAGTCAGGGAAACGAAAGTATAGAGAATAGAGAAAGATGGTAGCAGATAGCATATGGATAGAAGGAAGGAGCAAAAGGCCATGTCAGTTATATGAGAGGAAGCAACACCAATCCCAACAATAACAACTTGCACCAAACCACCACACCACACGTCTTGTTCTTTTCTCCTTATTCTTTGGATTCATCTTGGAAAAACTCCGCTGGGAATTTGCAAGAGCCTGCAAGGGAAACCGTCATTACGAGGAAAAAGTGACATTCGCATGACTTATACTTTCATCCTACTTTATACTACACCCAAAAGAGAAGGAGTCTCATTGTTACAAGGTGGAAGCGGAGTAAGATAGGAGGAGAAAGATTGAAAATGGCAAAACTAGTTATTTTTGTTCTTGACGAGAAAGATTACCGGTTTTATCAGCACTATCTACGGATGTATGTAACAGTAGCAGAGAGGAAGAGAGATAGAACTTAAGATGAGAACTACCACCTCTTCGTGCTACTACGCAATCAGATTTTTGCTTGAACCTAGGAAAAATGAAGTGAAGGATGCTATCTATTATAATATACAGGGGTGAAAATATTATGTTGGTCCATGTACATCCATATTATTCAATGCAGAACGTGTTCTCCTGATGTCAGATTGAATTGGCTGGTTGGTGGTAGATCAAACTACATAAAAATGAGTGGTGCTACGAGTGCAGTTTTGCTGTAACTGATTCCTAGCCCTGGCATAGGCTCCAACTAACTGCCGGCAGAGGATTGCTATATGACTTGCATGTTATTTTTTGCTAATCAACAATCTCTAGCATGTCATTCCAGTAGCAACTGAGCGTAGGCTATGACAAGAAGACGAAGATGGGAAAACCTTTCCCTGAGGATTTCGTGCAAATTCCCAATCTTGTGAAAAAGGGTCAACTCCTTCTTCCTAGGCTTTCCTTTGCTATTTATCCTGCCATTGAACAATATACTGCACATGTTGCGATGCGAAGAAGAAGTGTAGAGCTAGCTCTAATATTGTAGTGAAAGACTAGAAAAAGAGATGAGACAAGAGAAGATTCTCGCTTTCTCTCATTTTCTTTCTCTTTTTCATTTCGAAACAGATGAGTTTGCCAAAAAAAAAAGACAGAAGAGGAACGAGTTTAATAGGAGAGAAATTAAGGAAGGAAGGATAAAGACATAAAGCAAGGGAGTAAGCTGCACCAGTCCATGAAAACTTGGTGAGTGAGTGAGTAGCGTAAGAGTATGGAGAGGGAAAGAAAGGAAAGTCAGTGAATGAAAGACTACAAAAAGTAAATACACATAAGACCTGTAGTTTCTAATGGCTTCGTACATACGTTCATGATGCATGGGGCTTTTGCTCCTTTCTCCGTAGCCAACTTGTGCTGCTCCTACTGTAAATAGATGAGCATGGGAGCTAGCTCCAGATCTGGAACACTCACTCATTTTTCTGTTGGAAATAGAAATATGGACGAGATTTCTGGCGAATTACTTTTACTTTGCTTCCTCTTTCTGTTTCATTCTGGGCATTTTTCCGTGCACACACACACACATGCGAATGTGTCTATCATTCTAACGCGAGAACCGCAAGGTATCATTGTGAAAGAAGATGGACGTAATAGTTTGACGTGGTGGGGCTAAATGGAAAGTCCTTTTTCTCCCCTCTCTTCTCTAATGGACTTAAATCTTGTATGTTGTGGACAAAGCTATATTTTATTCAATGGGAAATAGTCATGTCGTCTCATGAATTATCCTTTCCCTTTTATCTAGTTTGTTACAAGGGAGACTGCTAGTGTGCAATTTGCATAGACATGTGCCTTGCCCAATTTTTCTGCGCATAAGTACACGCGACATCTCTTTCTCTTTGTTTGTGATTCAACATAACTTTTTAAAACAAAAGACGAACTGGCCACAATGACAAAATTTGCACAAAAGGAACAGAAAATCTTTGCAGGACAACGTCAATCTACGTTTCAGTTCACTGTTTTGCTTTTAAATTGCTTTGATGGAGGGGAGGAGCAGCTACTTCGGGTACATTAGTGGGCACACAACCATATTATTATGAAGTGGGAGTGAAATGCATAACTGAAATGAGAGTGGAGCTGAAGATGAGATTCTACGTGTGAGTCCTTTGTTGTCCCGCTCACAACCATTTTCCCACAAATGAACAAGCGCAAAGTTGGCGAAGCAAAGACGGAGCTTGAGAGTGCTTCAAGAGCGTTGTTAGACTTGTACATGATGACATGAAAGAGGAGAACAAAAACGGGCGTCATCACATCAGCCGTACTTCAACTGAATTTTAACCGCCGTTCGTTCCTTATTTCATCAATTAACCACAATTTTACGGCTTGTCAATTATCTCGAGTGTTTTCCTTTCCTATTGTACATGCTCCTTTTTCCCTTTGCCATCGACTTAATAATTGTTTATACTACTTACTTAGCGTTAGTTGCCATTTCATGATGTTACTCCCTAGTTACATGCTTATGTCGCCAAGCTTCTTACTTTTAGTTGTCGTTTCTTGAGAGAGTTATAAAAAACTTGAGACCCTTTTCATGCTTCATCGTCACGTTGTTTGTGAAGCTATAATTTAAGGATGACGAAAGCAAAAAAGAAGATACTGTTTTCTTGCCATTTTACTTTCCTGTGGCTCTACGTAAACATACGTAGTACTGGCAGATTCTCCTTCATCTTCAATAACCGTGGAATTAAGGGAACATGCATTTTGTGCAGCTACGATTAGAATACTGACATACCACATCGTTTTGCGTTTGATTGGTTTACTTTGGAAATAAAAACTGTCGTAAAAGTTGCGTTGCGCTTGGGCAACTTCCTTAATTATTTTCCCCTTTTTCGGAGCCTCCCACGGTTTTTGGTAAAACAAGGATTAGGTTGAGAATTACTCAAAAATTGTAGCCTTCTTTTTCCATCAGCGGAAATCGGGAGGAAGATGGATTGCGGAGGTAGCACACAGTTCTTGGAAGGAGTTTATAGACCAAATTTTTATACGATTTTCTTTGCCATTATAAATCTCATTTTCCATGCTTATTTACGCATAAGTGCGATTGTTTTCGCGTGTTATTGTATACACGGGGAATTAGTTGAGAACAAGCGTTGGTGTTCTTCACCTCATCCATAAATATTATGAATATTGGCTACATGTGCAAATACAAATCAAGATTCAGATTCAGGACACTACATGGGATTTTGGAATAGGTCCAACTTTTCAGAATGCTCACCATTTTATTGCCCATCTCCATCCCAAAAATCTCTCTCTTTCTCCTTGCTCCAGCCCCTTCAGCAACTCATCAAGTTTTAAAGCGGAAAACTATTATACATATGTATAAGCGTTTCAGGGTAAATTAAAATTTTTATGTATTAGCACACCACCACGTCGAAAGCGTTGCCAGTGCCACAACTATTGCACTCATTGCCGTCGATTTTTCGCACTCGCATTTTATTTTTCTGCTCACGACAAAACTATTTATTCATGCCAATGCTCGAAAAAATTGCCAAAAGCCTCCGTCCCTCCTTGTCGGCTAACAGAGGATTCGGAGTCTGTCTAATTTTAAAGTCAACTTTTTGTATCAGGCAGTTTAGCCTGTAGTCACTTCTCTGTCTCTTCTTTCCTCAACATGAAAAGCAATTTGCAAAGTGTTGTGAAAATAAAATACTTTCTAAATGCCAATTTGTTCTGTAATTGTAAATTGCTGGTTGTTGAGATAGAAAAAAGAGGAATACTTTGGTGGAGTGTTAGCAGACTAAGCGAATGATGATGATGCGCTTTGAGTAATTGGTCCAAACAAGGTGTTCCTGGCAAAGGAAAACCCTTCTGATGTTACGTGAACGTGTATGTTTTATGACTTCTTTCAAAGCAAACATCTGCATAAAATGAACGAGCCAGGATTGGCATAGGGAAGCACCGTGTTACCAAGCAGATTTTCCTGCTTTTTATTACAGCTCCACTGAACGCATCAGAAATAATAAATATTCATGGATTTAATGATTTCTTTTGACTTCTACTTTCAAGATAATGACATGGCTCATTCATGCATGTTTGATGCTTTCAAAATTCTTGCCCAGCCTGAACATCTCCCCTCCTCATGTAGTCATCAATTTTTAGTTATGAGCCGAAAAACAATGGTGCAAAATTAACATAAAGTTTTATCTAATATCAGCCTTAATGATATTACCATAAAATGAGCAGGCTACCCTGCTCAAAATTAGTTAATGCTAGTGCCGAGCGGCATACTAAAAGTACAGATTAGGATTCCATAAAACAAGTTATGTTATGAGAATCAATTTCTTTGTAATTGGTCCGACACCTGACCTCCATTCTTTGTGCTATGCTAATGAGTAACGAGTTGGAATGCAAAAGTAATAAATCCCTTGTTTTTCTCACTTCATCTCCATCTTCGCAACGGGCTGGGATTTTTTGTGCTTATAAAGGCATTTAGCTAAATTTAAAAGTTATTGCCAGCTCGCCTTTTTTATGAACGAGTGATCTATCGTTTAAGTGCGAAATCAATACCGTGGATTATTATACCACACAGCAGTTTAATGGCTGAAGTACTATTTCAATGACACAAGCTGAACAGTCATGAATGAAGACATGATAATAAAATAAATAAGGGTTTTCATGGTAATTCATATTCCTTTACGAGCGTCAACAACTTCTAAACTTAAACTCTGTGGTGTGTTCCACTACCTAAGCTGTTTAGGAATAATTTAAGGAGCATGTGGCTGGAATGTGGCGAGAAATTAACTCTTTTTGTTATTATGGAGGCTGCGGAAAAAGCCACAAATAAATATATCGTTAAGTTAAGTATGATACGCTGCGACGCGATTCAAGGCATTACGACCGAAGTGGAAGCGGTCCAAGTTTCGTAGGATAAGCGTTAGGATACGTCATTTGCAAAAATTTCGAGCAGCTCGTAAATCCTATGTTCCTTAATATGTCGTTAAAAATTCAAAAATATTTCTCAAATGCATACTTCTGCTTTAATAAAGTCACAACCCTGTCACATGTGGCAGTATAATCCTCTGTGAATTCTTCAAAGTGGTCCGTGGCCTCTTGACATGAATTTCTAGTACCCCATTCTTTGAACTTTTGAAAAGTTGAAGCTCAATGCGTAGAAGTGTTGTTATATTTCATGTCATCTTTGCAGACGGACTGCAGTACTAGTGTTTTCAAATAGTTCAAAAATTAATAGGGACCGAAATTGCGTCATAAGGTAGGATCCTTTTACACAGATTTCAGGGTTTTTGGGAGTTAAAACTAGGAAGCGTGGGCGACAAGTACGTCGCAGTACTTAAATGCTCTTTAACTACGTTTTAACTTATACACACGTTGAATCTAGAATATTTGGGCATATTGTGAATTGAGTTGATTCGCTTGGTTTGTAAAATAATAAATATGAATAAGTTATTATAAATTAAATGAAAAACAGTTACTCTCGTATATAATATGATGGGCAGTTTTTTTAACGTCCGACGCAAGCATAATCTAAAAAAGCAAGTAAAATTTAATCTAAGTTGAGGACGATCAATGGTTACTGATTAATAATAACTTTTGTCCCTTGTATAGGAGGTTGATATTATTCCTTGTACATTTTCAACACGAATTATCTGAACTATCATTTCTTTTATGTTTTGTTGTTTGAGAAGTTCTCATTTTACTGTCACGACTTCTTCGTACACAATTTATTACTTGAATTTAATGCCGCAGTTCTCAGGTAATTTTTAATTTTTGTCAGAGTATTTAAACTTATAAAATAGTTATATCAACAACAAATATAATATTTTTTTGAATGGTAACGCTTGGCCCGTTTACAATTTGAAGGCCAATGATTCACTTCTAGCAACCATGATTGCATCATACAATTTATTTGGATCTAATTACCTTGCCAAGTACTTTAAAGTTCCTTCCTGATTTTCTGTTACGCTTTAATGTAACAAATAACCTGAACAATGCAGTAGATTTGGAACAATATATTTCCTTTAAAAAGTACAATTTTGTTGATTAAAATTCTTCGTTTTACAGTCTGAGGCTGGAAAACTGTATTGTTCTATATACGGCTTTAATTTTTTATACATAATTTTAGATACAACGGGAATTGTGATTTAGTGAAGGCAACTGTAATATGATACACTGCGTATGAAGAGACAGGCGATTCGCTTCCACTCGCCATCCGAAATTTTACTGTAAGCTTTCACAACGTTAGCCGCCCAGTTTCATAACCAAGTTTTACTGATCTAAAGAAACCAGAATATTAGATATTTGAAACATTCGTGGGAAGCCTGATTAGGATTATACCGAAAAATGTATTAAGCATTGACTTCTTTTACCTTTCCCAGTTAAAAAACAGGTTACAAATCACACGCACTTGGTGAGCAATAAGTGAATGTAAAATCAGAGTTACATTCCTATGGGCACAGAAATGATCCTTCATTTTGATTACCTCCGTGTGACTAGATACTAGTTGACGGTTGGCTAAATCCAACTCCACATATCCTAGCTTTTAGTATATGGATACATGAAACAAATGAAGAATTCCAGGTAGTTTGAACGAGACAAAACCGAGAAAGGTATTTCAAATCTGTAGAGAGTCTCATGACAGCAAACCAAATTTTACATTTTAATGACATAATTAGTTCATTAGTTCACCTCTCAACCAAACCACTTTTGATTTGTGCAATGTTCGTCGTTTTGCACTTCATAGTCATCAGCTGTAGCCCCCACAGCGATTCTCCACTTTAGACTTCACTCATATCAGCCAATAAAATATTATTCGAGCATTCTTATACAGCAGCGTCAGAATTCGTGGATACATATTCTACCTTGTGCACGAATGCAGAAACCACATAGTCATTATTATTTTTATTCAGATCAGAGTTACTCCATTATTCTTATAATTAGTTTGACACGTGAGGATTTGTCTAGTGAATATTCCTTCGCCATAAGAGAAACAATAATACATGTAACTATTACAATCAAGTAAAGTACAGTGAATATTGCTGACTGTCTAGACTTATAGACTAGAAAATAGGCTTCCCCGGAGAAAAATCATACTCTTGTCAGCATTTTATCCTAATCTTTCTTCCTCTATGAACTGTTATGTGCCAATGTTCATGAAAGAGTCTCTCGTCAGCCAGTATATGTGAGAGAGAAAGAGAGTGAGGTTCACAGATGTGAAGGAAAAGCGTCTAAAGTAAAATAAAAGGAATTGAGTTGGTTTGGCATTAGCAGTGAAAGTATTATTCACTGTAACACGATGTACGTATGTATTCAACTGGAGAACGAGCAGCATCACTCATTCTTCTTTTTGGGCAAAACAAAGTCAAAGACATATGGTTTCGTCCATAACCCTGCACTGTCAGCTTTAGTTAACCTTCTCTTTGCCTGTGGGATTCATAGTTTTGGCTTATATTTTTAGCATGCCACTTTTTCATAATGTCTACTAGAATATGCAAAAACGTTTGTGAGCGCGACTGTATGCATGCTTTCCGAAAATGGGGGAAACTAGACACATGGTCGTCTACATTTGTAACAATATAGTTTGAATAGAATACAAGGAAATGAACAGAATAGTTCTGGCAAGCAAAGTGCTCACTGCACCAAGCAGTCAGGGAAAGCTGTTCCTTTATCCCATTTCAGTAATTCGGACGTTAGCTGAATCGATTCTAACGAGAAGGAAAGCGAAGAAATAGACAAAAGTAGAGTGGAAAACTTTTCAGTATACCATGTTCAGAATACATCAGCATTTTGTTGGTTGCTGACAAAGCTTTATGTATATGTGTAATATTATAATAGCATTTACTACATTTTGCCTTAGCCGACGTGGAGCGTTCAGATTTTAATTATAACTTGGAACTTGTGCTTGTATCCCATTATCTACGAAATGCCAAATTATATAGGTACAGGTCTGTCTATGTTTTGAACGTCATACGTTTTATCGTTCAGGAAATGCCGGATAATCCGTTTTTCTAGAAATGAAAAACATCGATGGGTTTCTTGTCTCGCAGATATAGTAAAAATTTAAGTTTTTCCTACTATCCTATTCCTAAATATATACCTAAGTACAAATGAAAATGTAACATCTCTGTTCTCGGAAATACATTAAATATGCGTACTTGTACTTGTATCTAATAATGAGTGACATTTGATGACGTGCAGGAGGTACAACGTCTGCATGTAAGAATGAGGCTTTGAGTCCTCTACAACATACATGAATAATCTATCTAATTTCGACTTTGATAGTTCTGTTTCTGTAGAGCTGCATTTTCTGGAATTTCAAAATATTTGATGTGGATTACATGTATTTGGTTTTGGTCTGAAATGTATGTGTGGTTTGAAACTAAACTCATGAGCAGTAGTAGTTTGCTATAATATAGCGTTTCAAATGCAGTCTCAAATGTTTCCGTATATCTGTATACATTGCCTTTAGTATTTATGGTTACGAGCTAAAAAGTAAAGTAATTGCATTTCCATATTTTGTGTGACTTGTTGAGCAAGAGCAAAATGATCGTCGCGAAATCATCAAACTTGCAACATATTCACGTACTCTATGAATGCATTAGATGTACTGTTGGAAGTAAAAGTGTAGTTTGAAGCAAGCCATGAAGTCAAGTGTGAAAGCAATATCAATAAATTTCCAGGCTCTTCGTCTTAAATATTTTAAGCAAATGAGACGGAGCTATCTCTTCCTATGCTACATATATCACATGTAGTCACATACATGTCGTGTTATGAGAATTATTTCGGAAAGTTATGACGTGCCTCTGCATACATACTGCATATTTACGATAGTCACTCATATTTACGTCTACCACAACACAGCCCACTCAATGGAAATGCAACATGAGACTGGTATTCGTCTCGCTCAGAGATGAAAACAAACAAACATTGAATATTATGTTTGTGAATTGAGTGTTGAGGCATTAGGACTGGCTCGTATGCATGATCACAAACAAATTACGACAGTATCATTGAAATCCTTTTTCATTTTGTGTCACAGCATCAAATACCAGCGGACAGACGAAGCCTTGAAACATTTAATAATTTTGATGAAAGTCAAAGCAAAAACTCTTGAGTGTAATGTATTTTGTTTGACAAGTTCAATCGAAGCCCAATTTTTGTCGATGTGCAAACACAAACCTCTTTACCTTTTGCGTTGTTACGATAACACTCTGATATACTGCTGCGAATAATGGAACACACATGTAACACAGCGATGCTTGTTACACTTGTGTTGTTGGTTGTGATTTCTGGTTTTGATAGACCGGCATTATTTCATTCTCTAAATTTGCATGGCATAAAGCCAAAGATAAGTAGGGAATATCTTCAAATGTTACAGGTTACCGAATGGGATGGACGCTGAAAATTTATGAAATGCACCTTTAACGGTGAAAGAGTTGGAAGTTTTTAGGGTAAATTATTACGTCTTCAGACAAGAATACAATATCTATGCTAAAATAAATTCTGCTCAAGTATAAATTGTACCTTTCAGAAATGTGAGAACGGGAGCACTCCCAGAGCTTGTTTTTGTTACCAGCGCAGTATAAACTATACCTAGTTTCATAAATTCCCTTGTTACATTCATTGTGGTATCGGGAACAAGACACGACGACGTATTAGGTGTCGTCGTCAACACATACAACCCCTTTTTTGTAAACCTCATGTTTCAAAACATCTCACGAAAACATGAAACGAAATTCTTGAGCTGTTATGTAAATAAGTATGCACTCAACTCAATTCTGATTTACTTATTTTTTCTTCTCCGTCGCTGTTCCTTTGGAAAAAGTGTCTACGTTGTTTGCTACACTGATGCTGATATAGCTAAAAAAGGAAAAGAGAAAGCAGAGCGGAAAGAAGTCCTTATTATACATGTCTTTTAATAAACATAATGGTTAACAATGACATGACACATCATGCATAAAAACCAACTCATTATTTACTACACAACCCTCTTCTATATTCTGAATGTGAGTGTCAGAACCTTTCCAAAGAACTAATTGGCTTCGCAGATGGCGGCATGATATGGGAACTCATTCACTCATCGTCAATACAGCACGTAGTGTGTTCCAAGGAGGAAATTAACTTCACTCCAGCTTTCGAAATTGAAGTGACAACCTAATGTTTTAATACATGACGTGTAATATTTATTACACAGATTACTTTTTCCGTCATACGATATGATCGTAAACAGCCAAGCTGAAGCCTTGAAACTGAAAACGTCATTTGATTGAAAGGCACACAACAACCAGTTACAAAGGAATACATAAAAAAGGAATTAGGTTCTTCTCTTTATAATACCTTTCTTATGTTCAGAAAAACAGATGTAAAATAAAATGGGAGTAAACGTTCTCGGGCGTAGCTGTGCAGGTAACTTTCTTTTTATTATGCTGACCACTTCCATAAAAACATGAACTCAACTGTATCCATGAGCTTGGTGATAAAAAAAATTCACTGAGAAAATCAGAGCAAGTAGTCAGTGGTCATATTAACGTGTATTTATGAGGCCAAGAGTCTGTAAAATTTCACTTTTCACTTAAGGTTTTGAGAGAGAAGCTTTTTTTGTTTGTACAGCCGAGCTAGGGGAGTGAGTTACAATATTTACCAACTTGGTCGTACGCAGTAGTAAGTAGTAAATGTGTGCAGTTGTCTTATAATGATGTTGCGAAGTGAAGTCTTTGGCGACTGACTTGGCCTTGCTGCTTCAATTTGTTTATCAGTTTTACTCTAGTTCTTTCTCTGAATGCTCAGTTTGGTATCACTGCATTACTTCGTCTGCACGTTAGTAGCTTGTTGGCAATATGTTTCCCAGAATTCTTTTCCACTCCATGTACCTATTTTTATATTGCGTACCCATTGCGGAATATGCTTTTCTGCCAATTCCATGCAGCTGTTACCTAATTTCCTCATGACATTGGATGACTCGATGACTTCTTCTCCCACCATCATCATCATAATTTTCGTCATGCATAAAAAACGAGATTTAGCAGCCATGCAATGGAATGTTTGCTTCGTATCAGTTGAATCATCTCTGGCTCGTATCCGCAATTGTTTGTATTGTCTGGACAATTCCCAATGATTTTTAGCCGTTAGAATGAGTAAACAACTGTTTCGAACGGTTCCCATGTGGAATAAAAAAGCAAAATTGAAACTAAACACATCCACTATGAAAATTGCTCTGAGCAAACTTTTGGAGGTGCTACATTAATTCATAAAATATGTGTGCCATTTGGTCACAATTACGTGTAATAATATTTAAGTTTAAAAAATACCCAAGACGGTTTTGTCGTCAAAATCAACAGTAACAGTATCTCATGTGTGTAAAACCTAGAATGGAACTGTCTCATCTAGGCATCCACGAAATCGAAATTTGGGCTGATGCTGATACCTATCTACTTCCTAGACATGAAATAAAGGTATCCTCACCTCGATTCGGTGGGGCCAAGGCTAGTATTGGGTATTACAGGTTTATGCAGTAGTGGACAAAATTTTATGGATATTCATTCACATTTATGGGAAGTTTGGTGAATTTAATTTTGTTCGTTATATCAAATACTATTTTAAAAAGGGAGACGAGATAGAAAAATGTTCGTGACGATATCATCCATAGTCTGCGATAATAATATGAGAATATATGTGTAAATGGTACGCTCTCATGAGATGAAATAAGGAAAAATTCAATATGAGCTTTTCTACGTGTCTAGTGACTGACATATAATTTTATTTTATTTCCGTTCGATTCAATTTTACAGTTCCCCGAGGCACAAGTTTTTTGAAAGGTTATTGGGTGCGACATAGAAGCATGAACTTTTGGTGCCACCAGCATAGCCACTGTCATATCCTACTTGCCACTAAAACGGCTTGTTGAAAATGAAGTGACTGAATAGAAGGAACACGTTTACACCAGCTCCTTTAGCTAAACCTAGAAAGATGCCATTTTACAGTATACTTTTCCGTTCACCACTTTTTCTTATTCAAAATATGTGTTTGCTCTTAATGACGCTCCTATTTCCACCAGCCCTTTTAGTATCTGTATTTATGTTTGCAGATGGGGAATGGAGTATTCAGATACCACCTTTCTTGTTCATAACTCGGAATACATATTTTTGTGCTCGCTAGCACTCTCCTTTGTCTCGTTTGTCTGTCTAGTTGAAGAAGTGTTTTATGTTATTATACAGGAAAGAAAAAAGTGAAAAAAGGCGTGAAGGTACAGTGGTGCAGTAAACGTCGGTTGTGTGCACGAGAAAGATCTGTTATACGTTATATCATGCAAGTCCTGACTTTAGTTCTCTTGTTACGTTTCATGCAAATGGAATAAAGCATGGAGTTAGCACACATTACTCGTAATATTTATGTGCACTGCATACACAGCAACTTTCACTCTAAATTCGTCTCTTTTGTAGTTGCTTTGCTTTGTCTGAAACTGTACGGACCTCATACTTGATGCTATGTAAATATGGTACAGCATCGCCAGTTTCTTTGTGTGATGTGTTCACTGAAAAACAAGAGCCGCATGATGTGGTCTTGGGAGGGACATTTTTTCGTCAATAGAAAATTGAATGATTCATGTTTCCCTTCAGTGCTTTTATTTTTGCATACAAGCAAAAGTATATATCGAGTATTCATTCCTTTAAAACAAACTTTTAAAAACTCCAACTAGTTGGTGGCATTGGTGTCCATTGACGTAGAACACATATTCCAATATAGGTTTGGGGCGACTAAATGATCGTGTGCGCCCTTGTTATCCGAATAAAATCGGCGTTAAAATAAATTAAAGATTTAATGGACTTCGAGGTGTGAGCTTTCTCCATAATTGGATTCACTGTATTTATAACCTTTAGTGGGACCTTCATTTTATGTTGCTGACATCAACATCTTTATTGTTTAACATAAAAATGACGCGCGAAAATTCTTGGTGATGACAATAAACGAATGTCCTCGACAATAGATTGATGTAAACAACACGTGCATATAATGGTTGTTGCCTTACTGGTTCAATCCCAATTCACTGACTGAATTTAAGCAGTTATCGTTAAAGTGATGATTTCTTCAACCCATTATGGAAGTGGGTTAATGGGATAGCAATTTTTTTGTGGTCGGAATCAGAATACTGTGACTCTTAATAATAGCTAACAAAATTTATGAAATAAAATGGAAACTAAATTGAGCTGTAATGTCATAATAAAACATTAATCAGAAACGCATCATTAATGCCGCGTGTTACTCGTAAAACTAATCATCTTTAGAGATCGGCTTTACAAAATACGCTGTAAGGTGGACTATTCACTATTTTTAATGAGGAATGGATGTATCACCAAAATCGTGTTCGAATCTTAGCTACAGGTGTTCATTATCTAATACTCAACCCCGCAGCATTGATTTCAGCCTCCTCGATTAGCATAATCATTTCATGATACTTTTACTAAACAACGCTAATATCTGAGGCGGGCTGCAAATATTTCATGAACAAATCACAACCGAGAAATAATCGGATTGGTTTTCATCAGTCCAAATCCTTGCTCAGCTAATATCTTTGTGTTTGACCGAGGTCCCTGCTCGTGTTCATGATTTTCATGTCAGGTTGACCGATGACGAATTTTTATTACATTCCATTATATGTTCACTTCACTTCCCGTTGTAGGATTACTCCCGGTCCCGGTTGAGTCTTACTCAGGGACATTTCATAGTATTTGATTCGGTTCACACACAGAAAATATGAAGATATGTGAGGAATGTAATTTATTATTATGTTTTTCCAGGAAATAACTATAAAGCATCCAAACGGCACGCATTCTCGTCCTTTAGCATTCATATAGTATAAGCTGCTATTTACAGCTTTAATCTCTGCAAAAACAGGTTTTTTCCTCACCCGCTGACTTTTTACTTCCGAGAATTTTATGTTCCATTTCATAACTCATCATTCTAATGACGTTTCGTTTCACCTCCCCTAAAAGGGGAAATGGACGGTATTAACGGGTTTTAATACTTTCTCCACTAAAACTGCTTTTGATGACTGTTTTTCTCTCACTAGGATCATAAGTATAAGGAAAGTATTATGAGTGAGAGGAGGTACACATTTAGTGGCTGTAATAAAAGAAAAGAAAATAAAACGAAAGTTCTTATCGCCAGCTCTTTCAAAACATCACCACTGCTACCAAACCAACACAAGCTGTTTATGATTACTAACCATGTGTGTCATTTCGGAGATTTTTTAGTAGCACTTTGTGTGTTTCGTATCTTCTCTTACCCCAGTTATTTCATAGCGTGGTCGTTCAGTCGTTATTGCCTTTTTTCGAAGTTTTTTTCGCGTGTGCAGTTGGTTTGTATATTTTGAGTTTACTAACACACTGCGAATTGTAAGAATAGAAGAAGTTATTTTTCGGTAATAAACTTTTAAAATGGCCAACGGCTAATTACAATCCTAAAGTATGCTAGGCTTGCATTTAACGCTTTTTTGTTAACAAGGTACTGGATTTTCCGGCTTTCTTTTCGTTAGGATTATTGTCTGCCCCTAAGTATTATTTCCATTGATGGAATCCTAATAACATTCATGGGGATACAAGAGATTTCAGCGAATTGAAATAGTAGTTGATTTCACTTGTCAAAAAATGGATTGCGCTTTACATGTGTGCATCAGTAACAAAAGAAAGATGCTGGTCTTATCCATTTCAGATTGTCGGCGATAGCTGTTCTCATCCATTTTCATGAAAATACAAAATGAATAGTTTTACTAACCGAGTACGGATACTTATGCACTATGGACACGTTTAAGCAAATAGGCAAAGAAACAAAATTCCTATGGGGATACTGAGCAAAAGTCCAAGAAAAAGAAAGGATGAACATGTAACACAGAACTTAGGGGAAATATACATATTATCCAGGATCAAGATAAGCAAAGATATAAAAGAATGGAGCATGTTTCCTTTGAAAGCTTCAGAAAAGGAATCCAATCAAATGTATTCAGTTTTATTGTTACCTTTTTTCTTTCCTGTCACCATTCCACAATGTAAACACGGTTTAAATGTTGTAAGTTTAAATGCTCAAAGCAATTTATTCTACTTAATAGTAGTAAATACTTTTAGCTAGATGGAATTCCTTATTTTTAGGAAAATAATACATATCCACGCCTTTACCTTCGGGTTTTTGGTTGTGAGAGAGGCATAAGTGGCAACCATAATGGAGAAGAGGGTATCCTTACGGAAAATGGAAAGAAAGAGAGACTCATTGTTACGACTCTAGCACCACAGCTCCGGGTCTTGATTTTTTCGGATTTTAACGATACGCTCTTTGCAATTCTCGACTCGGGAAAAGAAAAGAGGAAAGTGTGCTGTTTCCATTTATTGCGATTCGGTTGAATGATAAGACGGCAATTTTCTCTTTCCCATTCTCGTGTTTGCTTCCTCGAAGGAATGGGAGAAAGGAGTTGAAAGCAAAGGGAGAACGACGACGCAGGTATAACGGTTTGTAAGTAATGAAATGCCGTTTTGATCACAAATCGAATGCTAGAGCAAGTAACTAAACATGTCTAAAAGCATAAATATATAATTTTTCCGTTTAGATTTTGTGCATCGTTGCATTGAGTTTCTACGTCTTGGTTCTACTTCATTTTGTCTCGGGCTCACTCACAATCAGACGGGAGTCCAAGAAAAACCAATTTTACATTGCTCCAAGACAAACTTACATGGCTGTGACACCAACACCACACCACTGCATCTTGCAGTGGGGTCCTCGAGGAGTTTTTGGTGTGCGCAAACAGTGCCAGTCAGTAATCGTCAAAGAGCTCGTGGAAGGGAGGACAAGAGGCTAAAAGAGCCTCGAGCCGTAGACTCCATGCACATAAATACATAAGGGTAAGTAATGGAAGGAAGTTCATCCGTAAAGTTTCAACTGAAAGCAATATCCAGCAAAGTTGACTCAGCGCAAGTCCGTACACTTGAAAACATTCTTCATTTATTCGGAAAGTGAATAAGTTTAGAAACCATATTCACTCAGTTTTATGTTTTATGTCGGCGATATTATTCCCTTGTCTTACTATTTTACTGCTGGCTCAACGAGATAATAGCGTAAAAAAAGGAATAGTGTTCCAAGTTTCCGAGCTAGGTAAGTGAAATAGCTGGTTCGGCTGGCAAACAACCCGAGTTTAAAAATAAGATGCGTCAAAAACATTTTAATATTCTTTAAAGAATATTGCATCCATTTGCTATATCCTGGAGCCCATAATTTTGCTGTGAATTTCCCATTGCTTGAATGCTCGGGTAGTTTTCACAAATAGAATGAATGTAAAATGTACATAGCTTTATGTACACATTGGGAAAATGAAACTTTTACTATAAAACCGGAGGATGGGCTGTTGTAACCATTACAATTTACAGTCATTCTAGCCTAGCCTTCACGGAGATGATGAGCATGTGTGGTCAAACTATAGCCGTCATTGTAGTAAATGAACAATGGTGCGATTTCATTTTATATATGTTCATAATTATTGCACTATACCCATTACAGATATTCAATTTGTCAGCCACGAAAATCATTAGTTGGTGGAACTGGTGGTGCAAGAAGCTGCACAATAATATATTATATTTGAATGGTATAGAATGGACCTTTATTCGGAGCTGTCGGTTTTTAAGCTAATTATTTTATGCAGCATCACATTTGAATATTGACTGAAGTTAGAAGTTGTATTCAACATAAAACGATTCTTTCAACCCGCATTGCTCAAGCACAGTACATTCGCTAATATTGTGACTGTAATGGTTAGTCGGCGTCCCTATGATGTTCTAATCAGTTTGTGAGGGAACTAATGTAAAACGAGAAATGTAGTAGGAAATGGATGAAAAGCCACTTTGTGTCTGTGTATGTATTTCACTGGTAGAAATTCATCAACATCTTCCCCATAAAAATGAGGAACGACTGAAACTCAAAACTATTTTCCAAGCCCACATGTTCCTATTACGAAAAAACAATGAGATTGAACACCACATTTTTTCAGTGGAACACATCATCATCATCATCATCATCATGATCACAGGATTCTAGTAGAGAGAAAAAACTCTCGTGTGGAACGAAAGAGAGGTAAAGCAAAGGAGAGAGAGAGATAACATAAAGAGACAGAGTCATATAGTTCGTCTCCTAATACAAATATACGTCCACCATAGAAAGAGGTAGTAGAATGATATTACGTGATACGATGATAATGCTAATCTAGAAAGCTGACGTCAATCCCACTTGCTACTGGAGTGCTTTCGCTTTTTACTGCTGTTACTACTTCTTCTTCTCCATCGCGGCAAGTAGGAGCATGCTGATACTCTTTGCGTGGTTATACATTCATTTGTGTATGTACGTGATAAATGTACACTTTCTCTCTTTTCCCCTATCTTTCTCTTTCCCTACTCCTCCATCCACGAATGAGTGAAAAACGAACGAAGAGAAAATTGGGACACTTTGTGGCCTCACTTTTTTCTCATGCACATGCTTTCTCTGATTCTTACACACACAAGCTTAGCTCTCTCTCGTCGTTGCGTGTGTGTGTACCTTACTACTTTTCTCCTTGCTCGTAGGATACGATGCGCATTGTATTTGTGTGTTGAGGAGAGAAAGGAATTTCTCAAATGCAGAGAGAAAAAAAAACGTTTTCGACTTAAGCTCTTGAGAAAGGAGAGAACGTTTGGGTTGGGTTGTTGGGTATGGGATACATTAGTTCTTATATATATGTCTCACTTTCGTTTTATAACTTACATAACAGCCATCATCATCGTCGTCACAGGCACGCACACAGCATCCATCTACGAAAAGAGGCTAAATCAGTGTGTGGCACTGGCTGGCCTGGCGTCTCGTCTCGTCTCCTCCGTTGAGACGGATATTACATACTTTTGCATCAGGGAAACATCAACGCCATTTCTTCCCGTGTTATGTATTCCATCGTCATTTTATTATTTTTCCGTTCTCATCATCTCATGATGATAGTGATAATCAAGAAGAGGATTCCCTAAGAAAGGGCATGTCATTTCACCTGACTTCACTCCCGTTTTCACTTGCTTTTCTACTTACTGTCGGAAGTAACATTCTTTTCGTGCCGATGCGGTGTGGTAGCCGCAAGTAAACTTCATCTGTAGTCTAACCAAACTACAACTTTTGTCGGATTTATTAGTATTTGTATCTAACAAATAAATAGTACCTTGGTCGGATGTTGGAATGATGCTTGCTTGGTTTTTTCTCTTTCCCTGTTCCAGTCATGCGGTTTATTATCATTCTTTGGGTATTTTCTACGCAGCAACAGGATTTTGTGGTATCATCCTCATCATCCCTGTCAATATTTGTTTATTATCCGGAATAGGGTGATACGAACCTGAAAACGTGAATAAGGAATGATGGCGTATATATTGATGTAGGTTGAACAGCTAAAGAGAAGGAATGAGTGGTATGTGACTTAGCCAGCTGAGGTAGTATCAGTAACACGATGACCTCAATCTTTTAAGCAACATCAACAATTTTAAATGAAAATTGAAATGAGAACACTGACATATTCTCTGAAAGGTATTTTCATTCTCTATCATTTTGATTTTACCTAGCACAACTCCAATAATAGTAGTAATTTCAACTATTTTACTTATTTTAATCAGAATATAATTTATATGCGTATTCCTCCATGTAATTTGAGTCAAAAGAATTTATTAATACGGAGCGAAATACGTGGGCACATTTGGTTTCCATATTCTGCTATTAAGTTACCCATAAATTTTCATTGTAATCAACCATTCCTAGCAGCAGCAGCACCACCACCACCAGGGTTTCTTGAAAATATTCCCCTTTGTTAATATTAGTGGGCAAGCCACACAAATGAGATGTGAAAGGTAGGCGGATTACAAAGGAAGAAATTTTATGAGAATGCCTCACTTCCCCTTCCACAATTTTGCAGCATAATTTGTGCAAAAGAGGGAGAAAGGAAGATGTGTAATGACCTCCGGCTGAAAATTCACACAACTAATAGAAAAGGATAATCACAATATTTCATCTCTCATCATAATCTCCACAGCGTAGTCAGTGACTTATTAGTGGAGCTCCCATCTTCCTTTAGACTCATCTCATTTTTCTTTGCTGAATACAAGGTGCACATCAACCGGATCTCTTTTCATGTGAGTCAGAAATTGTTCAAACTCCTGTTTTTATTTCCGTTGTTTGTATGCCTCCGCATCCATCTCGGAGAAAATCTCAATTCGGCTAGCGCATTATTAGACCAGTGCTGGAGATACAATCTCAATGAATTTATTCCCCAACCAGTCGTAGTTTTTGCTTTGCTCATAGTTGTTTCCCTGATGAGTGTTTGTTCATAATGGTTTTGCGGATGGAGTGCTTTAAAAGCTGATTTTATGCACCTAAAAATCCTTCTGAATAAGTAGGCATACATGCATTATACGAAAAGTCTGGAGGAACAAGTTTGAGAGTTTCTCCATGCATTGCAAATGAGTGACTTATCTCAGGATGACAATGAAATTGGATATGCTGCGATTACTTGTGTCAAGGATATTTCAGCTCACAACGCAACTCGCAATCACTGTAAAATGCTAGTGATTGCAATCCACAGACAAACACAAATAATACGCACACACAGTTCATGAAGTGAGGAAATCAGGAAGTGCAAGTTGGGACTGTTGCCTGTTCCCCCAGCTTATCTGTTCTCATCATTAGAGCGTCATTTTCTCTAACTTTGTTCACACTGAATTACACTTTCTCTCCTGATGACATGCTCGTTTGCATTTACAAAGAGTGTGTTTGCCATCCCTTTTGCTGATGCTGCAAGCAAAAGGATAATAGTTAAGCTTTTTGCGAAACGGTTCATTTTGTTTAACTATTCTTCTCTCCCACCACACTTTGCCACTTTACTGCTGACAATGGAAATGAAGTTTTGCTCTTGTTAATTGTAAAGTTTGTCCTACGTTTTGTAGGGAAGGACATGGGCGCTTTCGGTATATTACGTTTTGTACTAAATATTTCAAAATTGGGAACGATTTCTCTCAATCAGGGAATACAGGAGTTGATGTCCTACAAGAAAAATTGAGTTTTACCAATGTCATCATTTTATGTAGTACCAAACCCGTAATATTCTGCTTGCACTGGTTGCAGCTGTCAACAAATTTGTCGGTGATGTGATGTGATAAGATGTGAGATGGTATAACATGAGAGGAAAAGGAAGAGGAGGAGAAGACGCAAGGAAATTTTTTGCGAGTAAAGTACTTGAAAAGATTGATTAATGTTCCTCAGACTTTCTAACCTTATATTTCTTCCTCGTTTTCTCAGGCAAGCTTATATTACCGTCGCTTTGATTCCTCCAGCCGCAGCCTCCACTTTCCCATGATTTCTACCAATGTCTATGCTTTCGTAATGTGTTCCTTTCCATTTCTTTCAAGTCGTTTTTACAAAGAGACGTGGCATCGATTCGTAATGTAATTCATGGATGTTTTAGAGACGACTAAAAAAGAAATCCTTCAACTCTTTGTGCTCCAATATGTCATTTTTTGTCTATGGAAATATCAAAGACTGGCATCGTAATTGATTGGAGATTTATGCAGGCATCTAGGCTATGAATGTATGTTGAAATGACAGAACAGAGATGAAGGTTTCTTGGAATCTTCATTTCTACACGCAACGAATAGCGATGGACTTCAAGGGAACGATTTATTTTTGCCAATGCAAATAGCATCATTTTATTCGTGGAGATTCAACGGAAATATGGCAGGTTAGGTAGGTACATTAGTACTTGAGTGCATGGATAGCTTCCGTGAATAGATTGGAAGCGAAGCAGTTATATGGAGGGGCTTTTGTAAAATGTAAAATGAAATCAAGACGGCAGAAATCAGTTAGGAAATATGCTCAAAAGAAGGAAAATAAAATTTTACCAGAAAGTTTAATATTACGTCCTGTCCAAAGCCTTTTCTTGATTGCAGTCTTCTCTTTTTCCCATCAAGCCCTTATCCTAAACGTTCCTAGACGTTTTGAGACCCACTTAAAACCTAACATGGGGAAGCACTGCCACGTTTCGGGCTGTGCTACCGTTTCTTGATTGCAACTGGCATTGTTGCTCCAAATACCAATACATATTTATATTTATATCAGTTGTCTAGTTTTGAATAAACATATATTGAAAAGTAAGTAAAGAATTTTACATTCTACCTGTGTGAAATTGTATTCGGTAGCTAACGTTTTGCTTTCAAAATTAGACAATAAGCGCTCTAGTTTAAATCACACCACACCACGAACAACGTGATTGGCAAAATATGTTAACTGTTCACCGTGCTCAACTCCAAAATAATGCATATAAAACAATTTGTCTTCTCATTTGTAACAAGTGTGCATTACAGTATCTGCTTCTATTTGTCAAATAGGTACTTGGAACGATGAAAACAGAGCCGGGTATAAAAGGTAATAATCATTAAACAGATCAGTTACGTTTCCACTTGAGAAACAAATGATTTTACTGATGAGAGCATAGACAATAGGCTCTCGCTTTCACCAAGCATTTCATGTGAGCGAGAGAACAGAGCACAGCTCCGAACAAAAAAATAATAGGAGAGATCACAATCGCACTAACAATTTGGTTCACATTCATATAACTGGGATCGACATCATTAAAGCAAGCTTTCCCTCACAGACATTTATACATCGTATTACGCAGTTAGTGTTTTTGCAATCACATCACGGAAAATGGGGAAGAATAAAATTTCAGTTTAACTTAGCAACTGTTCACACTTTGCCCATTGGAATGGGATGAGAATGTTGCTAAGACGAAAAGTGGAAAAATATTGTAGGAGTGACTACTGAATGACTTGTAAATTGTAACATGATATAACGTGCTCCAAGTTTTATCTCCCATGTCGTGGCATGCGATGCAAGCTATGCAGTTCCAAAAATCCCGTGTCTTCCAAGTGATGGTGGATACATGTGAACAACTGCACTGATGAAATGGTGATGATGATACTCATTCTCTTTCTCTCCCTTTCTCTTTCGCGGCTCTGTTATTAGAGCTGCTACTAGCACGATATATTATACGAGATGCTTGTGTCTTATCTTGTATCAAGTTGATCGATCCATTCAATCCACCATCACCACACTCAGTTTTCCATCCAATCCTATTCCCAACATTACGGTTTCACTTTCTCCCACTCCAGATGCAACCTTTAAACACACATTTTCTTCTTCCCTTTGGATGCTGGGCTGGCAACACAGCTCCAATAAAATGCATAATATCTGGTGTAAAATGGGAGAAAGAGTTGTGCTACCCATCAGATAGCCTTTTGTATTTCCCTTTGTCACGTTTGCAAGTGGAATCTGATCATGCATACATTTGCCAGTTATTAGTTGGTTGAGATCGTGGAAAGTATGCAGGAGCACCATGCATGCATGCCAGCGAGAATGCGTGTGTGCCAAAAAAATACGGTTGTTATAAAATAGGTTAAGGGTCAAATTATCCTCTTTGAGAAGCAGAAGCCATTCAAAAATTGTCTGTGGTGAGGCTTGATAAGGTAAATTACTGGTGTGTATCTATGCATTGCTTCTTGTAAGCTTCTCAAAAGAAATTGAACAAGAATTATTAGGAAATTAGGGATTTCCCAAAGTTGCCATGAGATGATGATGATGATGACCACATATTAAATTGTTTTTATCTCCCGCTCCCGTTTCCTTTTTATATCGAAAGGTCATCTTACATCTTATGAGGCATTGTGGAAGGACGTGAAGGCCGCTGTTTCAAACAGCTCTTGATGCCTAACCTCTGTTACTTTTTGCAAAAGGGCTGAGGAGTGGCAGTATATTATATAATGGTGACGCAGATGGAGGGGAGGATTTTTCTTGCTATAAAAGCTATTAAAATTGGCATGGTGCCGAGAATTATTGTAATCGTGCAAGGCAAGAAAGAGGAAACTTCCGTCTGTTTTGCTTATCGTGGTTAGCCATATACATAAAGGAACTCGCTTTTATTCATTTCTCCCGTGCTGTTGTCTCTCAGCTTCGATTGAACACGTTGAGATGTGAGAACAACTCTATTTTTGAGAGAAGCATGGAACCATGTGATTTCAATGGAAACGCATGACTAGATACGAAAATATGCCAGCAAAAATCACGCGTGGTTAATAAAATGTGGTGAGGGATTATAGTAATTATTTATAAGTAATTTTGAATCAAGGTATGAATAGTTTAGTTCGCTGGAAGAATGTCTAGATTGATTTATTCCCTTGTGACAATTCAGCCGATAAGTTTGGACATTATCACAATTACTACTACGTTATAAAAGATTTGGTAAGTACGTAATTTGTTTTTCATTGATGGTTAGCTTTCTTAATGAAAAAACATCGGAAAGACGGACAGCCTTTACCACTTCATAACCAACATCCCCAAAAATCTACTAGTAATAAGCAAGAACACTTGACAATAATTTATCATCTTAAAACGCTCTTGGAAGATGCGTATACATTCGTACTACCAACATCTTAATCGCCATCATTAGTAATTTATCATACACGTTTGCGTAACCATACTTAATTTTTGTTTTTCAATCAAGAGCGATCGTGATCACAGCAATAAAAATTTCATCTTGTTAGTAAACTGTATATTAAAAGGGAGTTTTGCAAGGTTTCCATTCGCTTCTCAAACGGTTTATCTCTTCCTAAATATTCTAATTTGTAGCATGTGATTAACATGTGATCCCAGCTTTTCATTTGAAACATGAGCTAATGTAAAAATAAAATAGGACCATTTTCTTGGCTAGCATCATCATCATAAAATCCTTCATATGATTTAGACGTTATGGTTTTCATTAGGACAATTCCCGGTGGGTTTATGTGGAAGCAAATGTACTTTTGTTTTAAACGAACAAGTAATGCTTCCCTTCCTCTCAACCTTTGAATTTAGTACTTCATATACCACAAGGCAGATGAAATCCAACTCGCCGTCATCATCATCATCATCATCAGCATTTTTGTGCATTACAGAGATTGTTCTCTGTAACTCAATTTTTGGTAACTTCAGGCTACATTATCATTATGTTCTTTGCAAAATTACAATGGCGAATTCCCCATCGTCTATTTTACTATCCATTTTTTCATAATGATTATATCTCATAAACATGTAATCTTATGGCATCATCATGCTCCTCATTTCTCAGTCAAATCATTATCATCATGGTACAGCATTCGTACTCAGAACCATGGTGAAAATGTTCTTAATACAATTTATCCTTGAATATTTCTGGTTACCTTAATATAGTTCTAAGAAGCGTGCATGCAACCCAGGAGCTTGAGCTCCATTAAGAAGGAAAAAAACTGTTCATGCTTCTTGGCGTTATACATATATCACAGTCATAGTCACGAAATTGATGTCCTTTATCAAGGATTTTGTGTTTGTACATAAGTAATACATGGAAAGGTTGAATTTACTGGAGAAAAGAATCCCTGAAGAGTCTCTGGAGCGTAAATATGATTTAGTACATTTGAGAAAAATGGGAGAGAAAAGCAGGTACACTATCGCTGCAACAGAAGAAGGAAGGATGTGAGACTAAGAAATAGGTGAAAAACGCTACCGCTATTCCGTGCCACTCCATTATCCTAACCATTGAACTATTCTAACTATATTAGTATTTGGTAGTGGTACTACTTACTTCACTAGTGACTATATTGTCAGCATCATCATCATCATCATCACATCACCATCATTTTTTGTGTTAGTATGCAAATGGGAGAAAAGTAAAGGAACATGTTTGAATGCATGAGCATTTCACTTCATCATCATCAGGTAACGACAGAATGCGAAGGAAACGAGTTTGATGCTTTTCCTTTTTGAATCACTTCATACTATACTCATGTCGTTAAACTAGCGTCTTTGTCTGTGAACCATAATATTTTTTACAAAAATTCCCATGTATAATGTATGTCTTTCCACTAACTAAGTTTGCATTCATTTTTTTTCTCTGCGTTCTCCTTTCTTTCGCACTTACTTCCATTTTCTTTTGAAATGCTTACCACCAAGGAAAGGAGGAAGTAGCAAAGTATAGTTATTCAATATAGTTGTTCCGTCATTCAAAAGGGATTTTTTGTGCGACAAGAAAAAGAAGGAAGAAATAAAGGTACACGCGCAACTACTAAATATCCCTCACAACGACGGCTTAAGGAACTGGGAACGACACGGACCGTAATCATGTGGAGAAAAAATAGTTTTACTTTTCAGCTTCCACACAAATAGGTGTAGATCTACGGCACGCTAGTGGCTATTATGTGAAATCTGGAATTATACAGAGAAAGAGTGGAGACAGTACATTGAGAGCAAAGTAGTTGTGTTGGTTCTTTTATGGCAGCAATAGTAAACAAATAAAAGTAACATGCACGGAGATTGTTACTGTTTCCATTCATGTTGACGATAATATGGTCGTTTTCTCCATACACACTCTCTCTTTCCTCTACGTTTTGACATATCTTGTTTCCTCTTCATCCAAATGCAGGTGTATCACTCGTTTCCCTTTTGGGTTGATGCAGCGTAATGTTGCTTCAAAAAAGCTTTATTCAAACAGAACAGACTGTGTTCAAAACAAGAATTTTCACTTTTCTTCACTCCCTTGCCATTATGTATACAAAATGCATTTATGCTTTTGTAAGTGAGCCACATTTTAAAGTAAGGTATAGGTAATGTAATGTAATGTAATGATTCGCCAAAGTACATGCATTTTACCGTCGTCTCCAAGGAGCCGAAAGAAGCTAACATCTTTTAAGTCTATTTATTTGGACTGAGCTTTACAATTGTCGTTGAATTTAAACCCATGAAACTGAGTGTCTTATTCTTTACTGGGCGGAGGATGGACGAGAAAGAAAGAAAAACTGCACTTTTCTTTTCAGCTCTAAAACCAGTTTTTACTACATTCTTCTCTCCACTTTCTCTTTGAACTTCGTGGCGTTGATCTCGTTTTCATCAAGGAAAAGAATAGAAGGTAAAGAAATAAAACGTCTTTTCATGGATGTGTCAGTGGGGGATGCCGTATTGTGGTCTCGAATGACTTTGAATTGACAAGGATAGAAACAGTAAAAGAACGCGAAATTGCAAGCTAAAAAATGGAAGGGAAATATGCAAATCAAACAAAGTGAAAATGTGTACATTTATAAGTATATGACAACTGAATAAACAGTGAGAATATAAAAGTTTGCTAGTGAAATTTACATCCATCATGATACTAGCTTTTATATAGCATTTACACATTCGTACCACTGGAGAAGCCTCACAAGTATAGTGACATTTTCAAGGTACACAAAACTCTCCAACAAATGCGTAAGAAAATGTCAAAAGTGGTGGTACAAAGAGCCAACAAATGCAAATCAGTTAGAAAAACAAGTGTAATGGGAATGAACTTCCAATAGCTACATATTAGCGTAAAATGTTCGTAATCAGAAGCTTATTTTCACTTCACGTTCCAACGTGGAATGAGTTTTTGCATTAGGTGTCCACTTGTGTATAAACTAATGGGTGAATCAAGTCCATGTTAGAAATCACCTTGGTAACGTCGTCTGATTTTGTTTACACAGTATTCAGCATTGCATGACGCAAGTTAAGTCATGGCCTTTGGTTGATGCATCCGTGACGTTATCTGATTTTTGTGTTGAACAGACCGACAGAAAGTAGTTTGTAAAAGGACGTGAAAGTACTCCTATCCTTCATCAGACTTTCAAATAGCTTGCTGATGCCTCCTAAATTGGTAACGTTTTCTCAAGTTGCAGACAAGTGACTACTGAAATTAACAGTCAATAGTGAAAGTAAACTGAAAGGGTGAGTCATTTGCTTGAATCAGTTGAGAAACTCGTTTTTCACATGTAATTGTGAAAGCAGCTGATGGCTATGAAAATGCCGGGTTTTAAAAGGATAATGTTTTTGAGTTTGCTTAAAAAAGGTGTAATCCTCCTCATAATTTATTATCCCACTGGAAACTCCAACATGAGAATTTATGTTTGAGTAGTTTAAAACGAAATTGTTCTTATTTTTAACTTTGTATTCAACAAGAGTGCCTTATTACGGGTGTGGAGTGAAGTCTTGCAAAAAAAATGCGCACATGTGGCATCATCATATGTATATGAGAAAAGGAGAAAATACAAGCGTATTTTGTTTATGATGTAACGAAAATGTTTTTCAAGAAGTTAAGCTTAAGCTGCAACACATTATCCATACGAAATGAAAACATGCAAACAGAGCACACACAAGCATACATAATATTTCGAAGCCATCATCATCCTCCTGTGAAAGACACATGCCTGCTTGGCGTTTTTCTCTCCTCGGTTCCCGTTGCACACTGCCACTGCACGCGTATTCGAGTAGCATGGTGAAAAGGAGAGCACACACATTTATCGTAGCAGGCAGACCAACAGAAAGGAGAAGATGCGAAGAGGAAATAAGGCTCTTTTCTTGTTTACTCAAGCAAAACTCAAACTGGAGGGATATCAACGTCGGCACTTTCCAAGCAAAATATGTAACTAATGACAAGGATGAAACGACGCACACACACATATAAGTACATACCTACATCATACAGCAGCTATTCAGTTGTACACAACACACGCCAGGAAAAAGTGTATGCCTGCATGCATCCATGTGGCATGATTGCTTTTCGTTTTCGTGCTGTCTATCCTATCATTTACATCATCATCAGCTCACTCACACACATGCATGCATGCAACGGACTAAAAACCATATATTACAAAACGGACAGAAAGCATATTCCTCGTTTCCATACAAAAGCATATCAAAATCAAGACACTTATTTTTGGCAACTGATGATGTTGTGGGATGAAGCTTTTTGCTCTTCGTTGAACAGTTTTTTGTGTACATTTTCAGGTGAAGAGCTACTGTTAACTTTTACTTACTCAATGCACTCACTCACTCACCAGCAGCAGCATACAATTGATACATTTCATATATAAGATCCACGATCTATATGCCTGTCACATTTCTCCGCATTTTTTTGCAACCATGCATGAATGTCTGGAGCAGCAGGACGGACAAAGATATTCATATTTCAAAAGAGGTTGCCACATAATGTACTTACATGAATTGATTGTCTCTTTTCAAAACTTCAATGGGTTGGAGCCCTTCCCTTCTGTTTGTGATACAGTCACTGACAGATTTTAAATGTGACAGTGTCAACACCATCATCATATCACCACCAGTAGGCAAATTGCAAGAAAAACGCCTCATATACCTCTCCCACTCCATAACTTTTTGTAGCTCTTAAGTATACAGTCAACTAAGATGTTTTTGTTTTTGCTGAGTGATTGGGAAAACAAGCTAAAGTGCAAGTGACTGAGTGAGTGAGAGAAGAGGAAAAATGAGCAGTAGACCGTAATATCCATCTGGGTGAATGGTGTTTTTTGTTTGCACAAAGACAAAATATGAATTTGGTCTAAGATAAGGGATAAATGCAGCAAAGCATCAAATCGTTGCAACTTTACCTCGGTATGTTTATGTGTATTTCTAATAGTATATGCTGCATCCTTGAACAAAACATACTGTAGACTAGAAGCGTTATGGATCAGTTAAATCACAAAGTGCCATTTACACTAGTACAAAATTGTGGAACTGCACAAATTAGTTGTGTAACTTCTTTCCTAAAATAATGATAACCATCATGTCAGAAAGTTGACATTGCTTCTCTGTTTATATATATAATATGTGCTAACCAACGAGCTTTATCTTGTAGCAATTAGCGTTCCCTCATCAAAGACAAAAGCGTTGAGTTATAACTTCAGAGATTATGTTTATTCAACTTAGTCTTTCATACATTCTTTCTTTCGTTTTGCCATTTTTATGTAAGTTAGTTGCACCGTCACTCATTTAGTTTTAGATGTTATTACAATGCCTGGATATATTGTTTCTTCTGTGTTTATCAATCTGACTTATCCTAGTAGCAGCGTGACTCTGGGTCAATCTTATTTTTATCCATGCAAGTATTTCCATCCTTGTACAAAGGGCAGAGTATTATTGCACACAACATTATGACTTAACCATGCCCTTGCTTCATTCACAGTATAACTTTTTCCATTCCACCTAAAAAGTTAAACCTTGATCTTCAACAAGAAAAAATGTATAATCGGTGTCATTACAGGTTGCACTGGTTAAATATATATGCCAATCTGCAACATATGTGTATCGTATGCCCAAAAAAGACATTTTCCCTCACGGGTTCTCATTGCAGAAAAAGCAAATATGATATACCACAGTCACAGTTGTATAGTTTTCAACAAAAAATTGAAAGCTGTGCAGGCAGGCGGCTCAGGTTCCAACAACAAAAAGTTTGTAGTATTTGAACTTGCTGTCATCGCCGTAATCGTAACTGCGGAATTTGAAACGATATCATGCAGCGCAGCACATGTACCAGATAGCAGCATACAAAATGTATGCAAAAGATTTCAAGAAAAAAAAATCCGTTTCCCGATGAGAATCGGAAGAAAAATTTGGGGAGGCTGTTGTAACGTACTATTTCGTAGTTTTTCTTTGCATCCATTTTTTTCTTTTCACACACATATAAGACCCCCACATGTCAACCTTCAAGTATGGTTTACATCAATAGGTTACAAAATATACGCTCCCTCATATTACGCATCGGATCGCAGTAGCTGCTACCTTGAAAATCTGCACATTCCTACACTATGGAATGTACATTGATTTTAGATTAAGTAGAAAGTTGTTTTTTGACAGCTCCGAACGCATGACCTCTTAGGTCGAACGAAGAAAAATGAATATACTATGCATACATTTTATATCAAGGCTCATTTATCATTAATAATACTGCACAATACTGATGATAGCTGACTTCCGTCCACCATATTATGAAAATGTGGTAGAACAGCAGCAAGGTTACTCTGCGCTCCTTTATCCTTGAAACACTTTGCGCCTTAAATGGAAATTAACTTTAATCGAAGTAAGGAAACGGAATCGCATTTTAGATGCAAATCCACTCTCTCTGTTTTCCTCCTTTTGCATCAAATGCATCATAATTTCCTCGTGCTTCTCCTTCAGCCGCTCATTCCAGCCCCGGCATACGTATCTAAAAATATTTGTAGACAAGTAATAGTACTAAGTATGTTGAAGCAAACCACCAACCGAGTGAGTGAATGCTTCCTTTCTTATAAACATTCATTTTTTATGCCAGTTTGGTAGGGAAAATCCATTGATAGCTTCCACTTGCTAAAACACTTTCCTTCATTTATTATTTCCTTTTATAATAGTAAGCCGCTGGTATGTACTTATATCGCTGAAATGAGAAAAAGCCGCTTTCTCGCTGATCCTCCATATGTGAATGCACACTTAAGAAAGGTTCTCATGTAAACCAAGACCACATCACACGAAACTTCACCTTCTCCCTTTTTCCTTGCAAGTATGTAGATGAAGCGAGAAAGAAAAAGTTGCTTTTTCTGGAAAGAATATGAGCATGGCGATATTTTACCGGGACGGGAAACCGCCAAACTCCGTAAAAAAAATCAGGAACCAGCACTAACACACACGCATCCATTTCCATAGTGGTAGGTACTGGAGAGGACAAGCTAATGTCTTTTCTTAAAGTCAAAGTCAAATGCCAGAGTCACCTTTTTTGAAAACAATCTTTGGAACAGTGGAGCAGAGCACACTACTGGTGTGTTTTGGAGTAGCTCTGGTGTTACGTGCAGTGTTATGATTACAGGTCGTTTTTATTATTGTTACCTCCACCTGCAGTTGCTACATCTACTGCTACAGTTTTTCCTTTCTATCCACATCCTCAATAGGGCACATGGTCCCATTGTGCTGTAAGTTATGCTTTAGTTACGTGAGATCAGCAGTAGTCAAGACGTAATATAATATTATTGCAGTAAAAATGGAGTAAGGGAGGTACCCAAGGAATGGGGCTAGTAAAAGGAGGATAATTTTGCGGTTTTTACTACTCCTCGTGGCATTACATGTAGGCAGATGATAATGTATTCATAAAAAAACATTTTCCCATTAAATCGATCCCAGGAAATAACCAGATGGGTTGTGTTTGGACTTACACTCTACTAATGCGAAAAAGAATGGGTCTTGCTGGATACAAAAAAAAGGAGAGGAAGAGAAAGTGCGCCCAACGTTATGTAATTTACATTCAAATCCTGTGCATAAGGTAGGCTTCACAGGAGGAGACTTGTATTAAGTATGTTATGCATAACTAATATGATTTATGTGCATACTTTCCCTGAGCTCGCTGGCGTCTCACTTTCCTTTCACCTCAATCATTAAATAATCTTGTTCGTATTAAATAGGTCTAAGCATCTATGTTACGTTGCTTAGCTAGACTCTCGGAATATTATGTAGTTATGATGAATTCGATTTGTGAATGAAATGTGATTATCTTTGCTACTTTTCCTTCCGAATGCTTATCATATTGATGACTTTACGGTTTCAAGCAGCTCTTCACTAGATCCGCATAATTATGGTTAGGTTTGCATTGAAATTACCTCATTTCACTTGAAATCAGTCTTGAGATTATTGCAAGTTGGCAGGTTTCTACCAGGAACGCACACGTTCATCTGAGTTTCTTTCATTTTCATTTCATATTTTATTTGGTTCTCACGATTCTCCTGAAGCCCAAGAAGCGAGAAATTGTATAGTGTGAACTACCACACGGTATGATATTAACTGTCAAGATAAAGAAAGTACTTGGAAGTTGAGCTGACAAAAAGTTTCTAATTATCTTTTTCCAGATTTTTAATCTGAGACAAGAAACTTCCATTTATTCTGACTACAGACAGAGTGCCTAGCCTGCAACCTTATTTTAATTGTAGAAAATTACCAATATATGGATCAAAGCGAAGAAAATAAGTACATCACTCACTTGTTTTCTCGACATTAAGCCCTCTCCATGGCTACTTTCAACCTTCCACGTTGCTTGCTTTTTGGTGGTGTACCTGTGTCAAGAAAGGCTTTAAAAATGCCTTAGAACTCGCTCCTTCTCACTCAACCGGAGGAGGAAACGTCCGCTTTTTTTGTTTTACACAGGAATCTAACCAACCAAGCCGCATGAAAGCAAACTTGAACGTTGTCAGAATGGGAGAAGCAAAATAAAAAGTGAAAATCTTAACTTGTCTTGTCGGTCTTGTTCTACCTTTTCAGCAGCTGTAGTACACTCACTATACCACCACCACCACCGCGATGATACTCCGGTCAAGAAAAACAAGGCTAATACTCGTCGTCGTATCAGAAGAAAAAGTGGAAAAGTTGACAGAGGCTTAAAATCGGAAGAAGCCATGCCTTTTTGTACACTTTTACACTTGTAAATCGTTATATACAAAATGATATACTTTAACGTATGTATCCATAAGTTACTCTCGTATTTAGGGATACTGAAAGCCATAGAAGGCATGGGGTTTGAAGGAATATTACTGGAGAAGCTCTTCGGTGAAAGCAATGAAAGGAAGCAAGAGTTTCTAACTTTCTTTCCACGTCTTTTTCCTTAAATCCTTCATTTTAAGGCCGACCGGCTCATACATGCATACGTGCTTGCTTACATAAACAAATTTAAATTCGCAGTCGGATTAAAAAGAAGGCAAGACATGCATCATACCGTAATGCACGAGCGTATTGATTATTTTTAAACGAGAATAAAAACAAATAAGAGTAAACATATTTGTAGTACCAGTATACGTTCTGCTGGTCACCCATCTCTTGTAGATACAATCAAACTATGAACTCCACCAAAAAATGCAAACAATAAAAGGGGTAAATGTGAAAAATGAAACTTGTTTCTACATATAAACAGCCCTTCAAAAAAGTAAATAGCGTAGTTGGCATGTAATACGAGTATGGATTCCTTTTTTGAAGTTTGTGTTTGCGTTTATATCATTGCCCCGTCTGTCTTCTCAACCAGAGTGCAACCAAGCGAGCCTAGTTCATATCTCTGAAGTGTGTTTATAGTAAACCATTAAAAAGTTTTGTTAGATCTCTTTACATCCGCTGAACTTGGTTGGCTGTGGAAATTTTCGCATTTCTTGTTTGGGAGAGTGAACTGAAGGAGTGTGTTTGCAGTTATCGCTACACTACCCAGCACTTCCAACGATTCTTCTTGTTTTCTCAAAGAAAAATCGAGAGAGAAAATCTTATTTTCTCTTATTAGTTTTTCCGTTAGTTCACTTCTCTGTCGGAAATAAGCAAGAGTTCTCTTGCTCCTAGAAAATGTGAAAGGTTAAGAATAAAATTGGCCATATTCTGGAAAAAAGTTGTCATCTGTCACTCAGCGATGGAGGAAGTAATACCTTAAACCATTTTATATTTCCAATAACCTTATTTGCTTCTAAACACTTTTGACTGTGTGTTATAGCTTTAAATTGGAATTTCTGTGCTGACTTTTTTTTTAATAAAAAGGAAACAGTCAAGCGCTATAAATGATGCAATAATGCGTCATCCACTCATCCAGTTGGAAAGAATCTCAAGTAAATTTTTCATTTACTTGCTCCCCTTAAAAGAATAACAAGCAACAACATGGTGAAAGAGTTCGTTAGTGAGTGTGCTCGAGTCAATCCAAAATTTGAAACACGGGAAGTAATTTAAGTAAGTAGAGAAGTAAGAGGAGAAAGAAAGATTGTAATGTAATGTTGTTCTAAGTAACTCTTCAGACATATGTATACACTTTCACTCCCAGTTTTTGTGGGGATAAACTTAAGGCAAGTTCCTTGAAACGGAAGGATTGAATTTAGTTTTCCGTAATATCCTGTGTCCTTTTTTACCCCTTTAGACATATTACGCCGGAGAGAAAATAAAAAAGAGGGATACACAGTTTTCCTTTCTTTTTTTCGTTTGTGTTGCTGTTATATGTGCTTATCATTTCCACCACTTCTCTTTGAAGCAGTTTTACAAGCATGGCAAGGCATAGCGTGCTGTTGCGCTATTGTATCTCCACTACCATGTGAAGTGGAAGTGGAGTTTCTCTATGCATGAAAACTTTTTGGAGCATTTGGGCTCTAGTAAATATCAGTCTTTTCTTGCACCAGACGGACGAATATTTATCATCGTCTTGCTACTACTCCCCGTCAACCTTGCATTAGAGCCTGATTTCTAGAGTCGAATGTATCTTTCTCCACTATGAAGTATACTTTGTGCTATCTTTTTTCGAAAGTACAGTCCCCGCGGGGGGTAACCCTTTTAAAATACAAAGGATGAAGAAGAAGTTTTTCTTATTTTTTTGCGTGTTGTTGCTAAAATAAATAGAGTTTAAAGATGTGTAATCGAGGAGCTGAACTTTTGTAGTAAAATTCCATTATCCTGGTCATATTTGAAAACTTTGTTATTCAATTTTGATACATTAAGGATGTATTTTTAAAGAGGTAAATTAGAGGCAAGGCGGTAGACATACGGAAGTTTTTTTGACACATTACAACTGCAACCATCAAGATCCCATCCTCCCCGCTTTGCTCTAACGTAAACGAGTGATGTGATAGTAGACAAAGGAAACATGTGGATTGTCCTTTTCTTGCCACATCTACTCAACATAAATATGGACCCATGTGTGCAACATAGTTATATTTATTGGTGATGCAAGAGCGAGGCAATTTGATCTAATCTTTTGAGCAAACACTGTAAATCCTTTTTGACTGAGCAAAAGCAAAGGAAGATATGCAATATGGTTCTCTGATTCAAAATGTCAGTGTTTGAGTGAAAGTTTGTCTAACGAATGCATATGGATCACAATATCTAATACCCTCCAGCTTAAATACCGAATGTGAACATTAGGAAGGATGTTGGCTTGACTTGTGAAACACCGAGACGAGACCATATTCTATGATGTCAAAGGAAAATTAAAGATTTGCTTTTTTGAGCGATTGTCGCATGATAAGCTCTTGCTCTTTTCGGTAACAACACAACGATAGTATGTAAAAGGAAAGTCAGACGTTTGGAAACGGATAATATTCGTATGATCTGCTAAGGAAATGCATTATCTATCCTTTCACTCTGCATGGACAATGCACAAGGTATAACAGGATCAGTGCAGATTACAATCCGTATAGACAACGAAGTATTGTTTTTGGTTGATTTTTGTATTTACTGTTTATAGCTGCCGTTCTGCTCCTACGTCAAAAAAACAGTGAACTTTTCTTGAGGACATTTTAAAACACAACCTTGCCTTACAATAAGAAAAAATTGTTGGTAGAACGTGTAAAGGCGTTTATATCGCTTATATAAAAGTGTAACGCAACGAGGTGAAAGTGTTTACCTGAACGTATTGCAGAAACACATGAAAATGACCAGATATTCTACAAATAAATGTATTTAAAATGAATTAGTGTTAAAAAATAGAGATAGATGGATGTACAATCTTCTTGATGCAATTCTTTCTAAAATAAATGATGACGATGACTTTCATGCAACCGTGCTTGAGACTAGAGGAATGCTACAACTGACCTCTTTATTTGTTCTTTCGAGTTCGAATTGCAATGTCATAAGTTTGTGACTGTGAGTCATGAGCGTGCATATTTTAGGTGATGATCTAGGGGATTCTACAAAGTGAATATTTCAGAAGTGGATGTACTGCTTTGAGACCCAGAATATATGATTACAAGGGGGAGAAAAAAGTTTTAACTCACACTCACGTTTCAATTCAAAGGGCTCAAAAAATGAATCGTCATATACTTACTTTTTCTATATACTTTTAAAAACATAATGACATTTCAAACTCTGAAATAAATCATAATGCCTTTCTGTCTTTTGACGTGTTTTGAAATGGAGACACCTAGAACATTCCAATCAATAAAATTATACAACTTGATTCCAACAAAATGCTCGTGATGATAGCAAAAGTATTCTTTAAGAATTCAATGTAAGAGGACGTTTTGGAGTAAATAATTTTGTACTTTATTGAAGCACCTTTCATCTTGCTACTTATAAGAATACCATATAAAATATTTCAATTCGTCACACCCTACAAAACTTCGCTTTGCATAGTCTAGTCATCAAATTAGCATTCACCCGTTTTTTCGGGCGTGATTTGTACCGTTGAAAAGTACAAACGTTTAGTTTCCAAAAACTGATATTCCAACAGCGTAACGGAGAAATGAGAAAGGACACGAAGAACATTTCATTGATATCTAGCCACTTTTAAATGAAAGTACAAAAAGGTTAGGAATATCTCTTATTCAGTGTGCTTTTCCTGACTGTTGGTATCACAATAAAAATAAGAAGCTGGCCAGCTGGGTCAATAAGTATGGTGGTATTTATGTAGACATTTTATCAGCATCCCAAGTTCCCTGCTGTTAGTTTACGTCATAGCAAGAATGTTCGTGTATTATTGAAACACTGCTAATACTTTCATTTCATAAAAGTATCTCAAACTTCAATGGCTGAACGAACTTGTCTGAGCTGAGGTACGGATGCAAGTATACATAGCCCCTCATCAGAAAATTACAGTCTCTTCCAAACTTACACAGCATTTTTTTCACTACAAACTCTTTTTGGTTTTATTCTATACCAAGACGAACGGTGGCCGTTCTTCGATGTTACTTTGAATTTTTTACGCATTTGCAGAATTCACTTATCCCTCCTTGAGTTTAGTCTCTGCTGTGCTGTTACGTTACAAGTCTCCAATAAGTATGTAGTAGTTATACCCGTAGTATGGCAATAAATATTTAGAAACGTCAATGGAAACGTCTCTATGAATGTATCTCAACCTTACATACGATGGAGGCAGAAGGAGAATACTAAAAAAGTGAGGAGAAAAAGTTTTCCATGATAGGTTCGGCAAGATATGTATTGTTACAACAGCAAACACTATAGACAAGTAGAAGTGTAGTATCACATGGAAAGGAAAAAAGCAATGGATCCAGTGAAGAATCTAAATTCCTTCGATTTCGTCCAATCTTTCTTTCTCTCCTCTCTTGTTCTCTCTCTCTCTCTCCCTCCTGTGATTCTTCGCTATCTGTAGTCTCCTCTATTCATTTCACCATCTCTTGATCCCCTCCTTGCTCCACTGCAAAATAGAACTAGCTACCTACTTTATTTGAAGTGAATCGTATCTTCCCTCAAGTCATTTATAGAGATACGTTCAGTATACGGTGGATACGATACAAGTCTCTCTCACAACTACTTCACCAATTCAATTGTGCATCCTTTTCCTTCTCTCGGTTGTACAGAAATCATTCCATTTTAGCATCTATTGCAGGCGATGAGAGTCCAGCATTTTTTAAAAAAACATTTCAATTTTATTCAACTTGGATTGAATGCTTCTTTTACTGTTACTTGTAATCCTATGCTATCCTTTTTGAACAGGAATAGTAGTGACTATTTCAAATAGAAATATAAATGAACATATATTTTTTACGTAAGGTTGTTTGGATCCAGTGGAATGATGTGGAGAAATGCAATTCTGCTCGTGAATGAGCATCATTATGATGTGCTGTGCGCACAGCAATTGGCGTCATCTTTATGAAAAGTATACATTTCTGCTTCTAGTGTAAATACACCCACGAAGAGTGTCAAGCGTACATGTATTGTTTGTAAGCCTTCGACACGATGCGAGTACAAAATTTATCCCAGGGAAGAAAAGTAAGATGGAAATCGTATCGTCATGCTGGAGCTCGTCTGATTTGCAATCAGACAGACGAAACGTAGCACCTTGTAAGACGATCAATCCTCTCAGTGTCACGTCTCAGCTTCTTGGTTTACTGACTGGCGATGGCGAGCCAGACAAATTATTTGACAGGGATTGGTTTAGTTGTGGAGTCCAGCCAGACAACTTGCTGATTGCCGATTGTAGATTTTTATGTTCAAAACAAAGGACAACTGAATCGGGTTAAAATCATATCACGTCTGGTAAAACTAAATTCGTAGAATGTTTGAGGAATTTTGAATAAGGTTTTAATTAAGCTCATTAAAGTATCGGAACAGTCTGTAGGCTATTGCTAGGATGATGGCCATACATGTAAGACTAAATTGGCATGACATGAAGCGGTTTAGGTGAAAGCAGGGAAAAGGATTGTGTTGGCCAGTAGCGATAAATAAATTCACGTTCCGCATAAAAGCATAGCATATTACTGTGTGCGTCATATAAAAGAACATCCTAACCAAACTTGAAAATTAATTTTATTTGGTTGGTTGTCGCGTTGCTAGCTGCGTGAGCGAGCCCATTTCCCCCTGACCTTTTTGGTTAACGAAGAGAAGATCAAGTGCACTGTCAAATCTGCACATCTTTTCATTAGTCTCTGGTGAGAAGAAGAGGGAAACCAGGTCAAAGCATTGCCTTGTTCAAAGTACCATTTTTGCACTTGAAGAATGTGTCACGTAACGCCAGCACCATACATCACATCATATCGCGTGTATTACCAGAGCCGTATTGTTATCACGGCCCCGTACAAAGTTGAAAGTGAAGGAGGAACGTGCGCGACTTATTATTTGAGCTGCATCGCATCACAATTACATGACACGTTCATATAATAATAATTTTTTCTCACCCTTTCATGTAGCAGCAGGAGCTGCACAACTCTTCAGTGTTCACTCGCATCATTGTTCCTTTTCATGGCTGCATTCGTCGCCGTCGTCTTGTTAGCCAAAAAGTAGAATACCTTTACCTCGTTTTCCGCATTACATCAATGCTGCTGGAAATGTGCCTGAGAAATGAGAAAACAGATGTACACGTTAGCATCCATGAAAGATGGAGAGAGCAAAAAAAAAGGAAGAGAAATGAGAGGACGCGGGAGCAGCATAAGAAAAGGAAAAGTTTTTCAATTAAGCTAAATTGCGCTCGAGGATTAGTTGAGTAGAGTTGAATGAGGTAAAAAAGAAAAGTAGAGGCAAGAGAAGAAGTATATGATGATGGAGGGGAGAAAGTGAGAGAGAACGATGTATCTCGGAATATATCATTTATTTTCCTACTTTTTTTTCGTTTCTTGATGCACTGAGCTCATATTTTGTATCTTTTTATGAATTTTTTTCTCACTCATCATAAGGATGAGTGAATGAGAGACAAGCGGACGTGTATTCTTTTCACTTTATTTCATACTTTGTTTCCCTAGAATAGAGTAGAAAAAAGGGTTTAAAAATATATACTTTAAGCGTCTTACGAAAAAAAAGTAAGTGAGTAGAAGGTGGAGCAGAAAATGATGACTTTTTATGAATTTTAATACTCCTGACTCTGCCGCTCTTCATGGACTAGGAAAGGTTAGAAAGAAGTCATTTTGTGAGCCAATGCTGAAGCACAATACTCATATTAAACGTAGAAGCTTTCCTATTAAGTACTTACTTGACCTACGATTTTATTGCAGGTTATTATTATTCTTCTTTTCCAGCTTTGTGAAACTTCATTTCACATCTATTTTGAGATACTGAAAATTACTCCGACTAAAAATACAGTTGAGTTCAAAAGCTAATGCTTTGAGTCGCCTAGGCTAAGGAAAATTTAACTTGGCAGTTGCGCTACAAATAATTTGTAAACATTAAGTATACGTCGAAGAGACCAACTGCACCATCCTTTATCCCCTTTCAAATAAATATTGTTGCACAGATGATTTTGATTTTCAGAGTTACATTTCCTTTCATTCGTGTAATTGTATAGTTTACTTTTTAATGCTCCTATACATATCAAAGTTATGGTTTTATAAGCTTTTTTTGCAAAACTAATAGTTTTGAAACTTGCTCCGATTTTTAGTGCAAGTCAGAGTCACAACTTGTTTAGCTGACATAGTTACGGCACTTGTACCAAGATTTATGGAAATACAATAACTCTATTTTAAATCGCATTGAAAATATTATTGCTAATAAATTAAACATGACGTAAAGGCAGACGAAAATATAAGTTGGCAAAAGTGTTGTAGTGAAAGTAACCACGATAACTTAGTTGACCTTTCAACTTTAACAAAAGATGCATGCAAAAACGACTACCCTTATTCTACTACGTTCTATTTGTAGCAGTTGAGAATGCCCAAGGAAACATCCTTATATACGCAGTACAGGCAAGTGTGCGTAAAACATGATGCGTAAATTTAGCACTAAGACTAAAGATCACACTTTCTCATTTTTTACCTTCAAAACACGTCATCCATCCGTTTTTCAGTTTCTATTCTTCCATCTTATCTCGTCTCTCATAAAAAATGAAGAAAGAAAGCTACGAGTTTTTTTCCGACTGAAAAGAAAGCAGCAAGGGAATCTTTATTGTCGAAGAAAACGAATAAAAAACGACGCGTTCCCTTGTTATTCTTCTTTTTTCCACTCCCCATTCCTATTATTACTACCAGCAGCAGAGAAAGAAGAAAGATGATGATGATTTTAAACGGAAGATGGAACAAGGAATAAACAATATATTTTCATGAAGATCCTTCTTCTGATGAAATAGGAGACAACTACTTCACCCATTTCAATTCGTTGCCATTGCAAGCAGCCAACCTTCAGGAAAGACAAAAAGTATTGGCAAAGAAATAAAAATAGTCGAAAGGATGAGGTAGATATGAACTCGGAACATGTTTTAAGCAAACAAGCCAAAGAAAATTTTCCCTTCACAAACACTCACCATCAACAATTCATTTCGGAGTTATGTACAATATAACATTTGTTTCTTTCCAAGAAGAATGCGTCATTTTGTCTCTCTCGCTTAGCTCCACCAAAGTGCTGGTCGTGGAAAATTGCACTCATCATTTTCACACAGATATGAAATTCGTAATATTGTAATCAATCGTGATGCCAGTCCCTATTTCCTAACACTGGACTGGAACACAGAACGGGACTGTGTAGCTACTTGTTCAAATGAGAATGGTGTTATTGATGTGACATGTGAGCAGGTAGAATAGAATTTTCCTTTTCTCATATGGATTTCCACTCCAACCTTGAAGCTCGTCATTGGTTTGGCGTTACTTGTTTTACCTCCATATTTTCTTCGAATTTAATAATTCAGCGGTGGAGCCTCTGAAGTGGTTTCTTCATAATGTGGGCTTTGCATGCGTGTCAAGCAGAACAAGAAACTTTCCTTGGAGTAATAGCTAAGCTATCCAATCCCTCTAAGGGGGCGAATGGAGATATCTAATTTATTATACGAAAACACAATTTCTTTTGTAGATTACAAAAAAGTTATTTTGTCTCCTCACAACATAATTTTCTTTAGGAGAATAGGAAACCTCATCCGCTATTAAATTACTGTTATTGAGTTCACTTTCCAATTTGTCACAACAAAAGTTGCATTTCAATCTAACCATCTGCATAATTAATGTTTTTTTTTGCAAAACTTGCTCCGGATCAACAAGGTTGTTGTTGGTGAAGAAAAAATTTAATTTGAATTGCTTTCACGGAGTAATGGAAAAACATCAATATTCAGAACCATGTCATTTTAATCTGGACATAAACAACATGTTCGTACTCTAAACTTATCGAGGAGTAGTTTGTCACAATAATGGAGAGATCGATAATAAAAGGTTGCTTTTCCTACAAAAGTTATTTATCGTGTATTTATCTTTCGTATACAATTTTAAGTAAATTTCACTCAATTTTTTATTGCATGTTCTGTTCTATTTTCCATCCATAGTCCTTCTACAGCTTAAAATGATACTTCACATATTCTCCGGAAACAGTGTCCATTTTAAATGGAAGCGGGAGATTAATGTGGCAGCTCCATTACTGGAAGAGTCTTATCTTTATATATGATGTCTTGTCATCAATACCACAATGTAACATTTTAAGCCAGATAATAAACTCATGTAAATGGACTTCGTCTTTTCCTTTCATTCATTCACGGTGACATTTTAATGCACACTGCACATACGATTATGGCTACGCTGAAAAGAAGAAAGAAAAAATCTGCGAATGACAAGCATCTCCATTCCCTGTACTTTATGCATGTGTCTGTGTACTTTTATGGTTGACGGGGTAAGTATGTCATTGGAACAAACAGGAGCAGCAAAAAAAGCCGTTCAGATGAATTTTTTGTATATAATAGTAAAATAGTATGTCTAACACTATAAATTGAATGTGTGGCAGTGGTGTGGTGGAAAATGAAAATTTAAAAGCAGGACGTACTATCAGCAAAAAAGGAAGGAGGAAGGAGAGGGTGTATATAACATAGCAAGGAAAAAACAAGTCAAGTGTTTTTAAAAGATAGAAAAACGATATGCGTTTCCAGCAACGGGAGCGATATGCATCTTCCATTTTTTATGAATGTAAGTACCTTTTCTTTTATACATTTTTTTTTGCATAAAGTACTTTAGATCGCACTCAAAAAAAGCAAGAGGTTTCTATTCTCCGAATCTATACTTCCCTTGTATCTCACATCTAACCAGAATGTCAACAGTTGGAGGCCACGGCATCAAAGCGCTATGTATATAATATACAACTTCCATAAAAATACTTACATTCCCCTCTCGCTCTCTCCCATGAGGGTATGAAACGATTGATTCATCATGACATTGCATATTATTACAAGACAAAATAAAACTTCAGAGTCTTCCTATCCTCCTCTCTCGTTCCGCCAGAAAAAAAAAATTATGAACTTTTTTTCTGCGATGATAAAGACGGTTTGTAACTTCAAAGGTGTTTTTCTTATCGGATCCGTACTGGGATAAAGTAGCGCCAAGTCAATGCAAAAGAATGCCTGGTATTTGAACCGAAACACGATTTTTTTGTCACTATAAAATAGCGTTATATTTGGAGTTGTATGCATGTATTACCAATACAATCAACATCATCATCACCATCATATCAGTTCATTCTATGCATTTTCACTTTTCCTCTGTCGCTTCTCACGATTGTGAGGAAACGCTTTCTCCTCTCCCCGTTTAGTTGCTGGGATTGAAGGGGAAGTGAGGAAAAGCAATCTTTTGGAATTGAAGTGGTATGATGTGGTATGTATATGATGGTGTGGTGTGGTGCTTGCATGGCATGGAACACGCATACACACATTGTATTGTAAGTTTGGGCAGAACGGAGGCACTAGAATTATTATTATGGCAATGATGTCAAGTCAATGCATCGCTGGAGCACTTCACTTACTTTCTCCCTAGCTTCACCAACCACTGTAACTTTGTGACTTTTTTTCTGTGCCACAAAAAAAGGAAGGAAAAGTTTTTTCCTTCTGACAGTTTTCCTTCTCCTTTCCATCACAACAACACCTTTTCTTTCTTCCTGACGAAAAACTGGAGAAATTTATACGCGGTTAAAAAAGCGTGGACGATAGCACACAATTGGAAGGAGTAAAGCCAAGTCGAACATAAAGGACGTGGAGGAGAGAGGCCTCACTATATTCTCATAACGTTTCATTCTATTTGATGCTCGGCATTCATAAAATATGGCATGATCCACAAAGCAAAATGTATTATGGATTTAGAGAGTTTTACCAGGATACATTTTTGGTAGGCAATACGAGCTTTTTGGCTCCCTTTGAATAATCCTACGTTTGACTGGGATCCGTTTTTATTTTATTGTGGATATTACGAGAAAGTAAATAAAAATTGGGAAGGATTTAGTTTTCTTTCGTTAATATCATATTATGCGGTGAGATATGCTAAATGTGTACTTATATCCGAGGAAAGTTCTTGGATTTTGGTAATCTGAGAAAAGTCACTGTTGACGGCTTAAAATAGTACTCCTTCTTTTTGAAGCGAAATACCAATCCTTCTGGCATCAAATTTCGGGGTTTCGGTGTTACACTTTGCATGTGGGGATCATAGATCACAACGGTTTTGTTTCATTTGGGTATAAATACGGGAGATCTGTCTATAATAGTGTTGTTACATAGGTAGGTGTTTGGTTATTAGTATGAGGTTTCTTTTACGCCTTGGATTTCCGCCTACACTCGTTATTATACCAGTGAAAATTCAAACCCTTACGAGTAGGTTGTCAACAAAACCACATTTCAACTGCGTTATATTTTTGACGTTGCCATGATCATGGCATTATTATTCGTACTCAATTTCTCTGATATCTCAAGTTGTAATAGAAGTTACTCGAATTTTTCTACGAAACATTCGCAGATGCGTATTTGTAAAAAAAACTGTGGGCCATACATAATAATTTGTGCCTTGTCTCTTTGAAAATGAAAAGCAAGCCTACTCAACACACAAGAAAGCTGAAAGTGGCAAGAATCTGGGGGAAAAAATTTGAAATTCAACCTTAGAATTCGGTTACCTTCCTCTCAACTTATGTATAATGTTTACCATCCTTTAGCACGTATCTCTTGGCTGTCATACCGAAGACAAAACAGCAAGAATGAATTATGTTTGTTCAAAACGGCAACTATTAATATTCCATCAGCAGCACAACATGATCCTTCTTCCCTTTGTTCAACTTACTTTTTGAGAGTGTTACATGGAAAAAAGAACGTTTTCTCGGTTCACTGATCACATCGTGTTCACTAAATTACATTTTTACTCCTTTTAAAAGTAGACAAGCTTATCGCGACTTATTCGACGTCCAATACCACCAGTGACTAGTTATGTACTCGTTTGAAAAATGATTTACGACAAAACTGGATGCTCTGCGCTGGATTCATTGTCGCTGAGCAAAATTCTACTACAATGGACCACGAATTGTTCCTCCCCAATAATAAATCCATGCAGCTATACAGTATTCGACAAGTACGTCATGTGGATGAATGTATGAAGAAATTACACATGAGCTAATTTTGATTCATGGCTCAGAAAATTTGCTGGAGGACAATGCACGTACTCAATGCGATATAATCGTGTTTGTCATTTGCAGAGTAATTTATGTGCGCTATAATCTTGTAACACAGCCATTCTCTTAACATTATGATCTTTACACAAACCAGTATGTGACTTGTTCATTGTATAACTTTTATTCAAATACATTAGGTGAGACTGGCTTATATGTTGTTCTATGTGTAACAAACATCATGGCAACTGTTGAAATGCTGGATTAAACAGATGGATTATGTAAACTTGCATATTACGTTTAGTTGAGCTAGGTCGTTGCTGAAGACTAGACGTGTTCATCGCTCCTTGAAAATCGGAAAGTGTGGAAATGACAACATACAAGTACTTACTAGATCCTGAACAAAATAGTTTAAATATCTCCAAGCTACAAGTAAAAATAGAATAACGTTTAATGTTTGAAATTTGATATGCATTTTTCTCAGTAGCCTGAAAAAAATAGCGAATATACGTCGGCAGTAAGTATTGCAGGTTTAGATTTAGATGCCAGTCGTGCAGATACACTTCTTGTGAAACATATATGAGCCAAAAGTGATAATTAGAGAGAGAATGTTTTTCGTCCCATAATATTACAGCGCCCCAAACCAAAAACAAGTCTCAGGAGAAAGTTGATGCAAAGAAGTGAGAAGTAAAAGCCAAAGAGTGATAAAGAGGGAAAAATAACACAAAACCATTGGGAAGATTTATGACGTAAGGCTTTGCACTCTCACAATAAGCGGGGTAAATGTATTCAAAAAATAAAACCTTTTCACTCTCTCCTCCCTTTTTCCCATCTATCACATTGCATATACACACTCATAATAATATAAACTTAGTTGATATTATGTAAAAGTGTAACTTCCTGGAAATGCGATTATGGTTTTTGTAATATAATACCACCACCACCACCACGGTCTCGCATCAAAGTGTACAGAATAAACAAGCAGAGTTTCTCCCCCTTTTCTAAAAAATTCGGAGGAAAAAACTACATATGGAACGTTTAAATAGATAATATTATTGCTCAACTTTTCGTACGATCTCTATCACTTTTCTTCCTCCGGACCGGAGGAGATTACGTATTCCATTCAAATGATAAGTAATACATTGGTGCCCACACACACACCAGTAAGTACTGCAGCTGCCAGGCTAGGCCACATTTTGGGATGCTTTTGGGTAAAGACGGGAGCAGCGCTTGCAAAAATTGTAGCTAATGTTGCACTTCCTGTGCAAGTTCAGTCATGTATCAACTCTTAATATGAATTTTGAGCAAATAGATGCTATTTTAGGGCTATTCACTACCACTTCTTCTCCTTCACGATCCAATCACATCTCTTTTTAATGCCGTGTTTTTGTATCCCAACAACCTCAACCTCTGGCAGAGGAGAGAGAGAGATGGAATCATGTAGTGTAGTGTGTCAAAAAATGCTTCCTTTGGTGGTGGTCTTGTCATGGAGTAAAATGAACAGTGCATTAATGGATGAAAAATGAGTTCTGATCGAATCATAAATCACCTCGTGAGTTCGCTCCTCCGTCGTTTCTTCCTCTCCTTACATGATCAAGTCATAAAGTGCCCCATGTGCTGTACAAAATGCTTCCTCCGTTTATCCCTCTACGCGTGGACTAGCATCAGGAACCACTTTTTCTAAGTATTCAGGGGTTTCACAATCCCAAAATAAATATTAATTATAATACACCATACGAATTCTTGATGCAGGAAACAATCCCACATCTTATGACTATTGGCACTTGTGTGCATCTACCTATTGTTTCCGGGTGTTTGCAATGTTTCTGACGGTGAGTACTTCATTCATTTGGTTAGAAAAATGGAGGATTTACTGAATACAGGCTGAATTCAATCCATATCGATCCGAAATTCTAGGTTTTGTGTCAAATCATAAACAATATAAGTTGGATGGTTACTTTCATGTTTTTCATGCTGCAAGTAAGCATGTCAGGTATAAGATGTACTGTATTTCTTCTCAGAACATGGGTTTAACGGTTGTAGAACGTGATGGTGACAAGAGGAAGGAGATTTGATGGTGACACAACCATATTTTGTAGGATAATCGTTAACATGACAAAGTTTGATTTTAATGCAAAGGCACACCAAGGAAACATTTTTATAGCTGCATTGACATGAAATGGTGGAATCCGTGAGTAAACGAAATGCAGATTTTTCTTCCGTTCTTGAAAACCTTGAGATTTAAATCGTTGCATAAATAGTTTTTCCCGTTTACAACAGAAATTCTTGAAGTTGTCCTCGTTTTTATTATGACGATGTTGCAGTTAAACTACAATCTAATAATCAATAATTATGAACGCTGGAAGCTACGTTTCTGATGGCGCCATTCCTTTTTTCCTAATGTGGTCGCCAACATTATAAACAAGTTTTATCTTCCGACATACTGCACCCTGGTATTTTCATGAAAGTTCTATAATTACACATTGCTTAATACGTCAGTAAGCCATATCCATACATTTTGCACACACTCAGGTGAAAATTTTCTAATTTAATTTATTATTCATTCATCAATAAGACTCGTGTTATTCGTCTAGCTCGAGCACTCCACTAAATTGGTTGCGTCACGAGTTGGCTTTGTAGAATTGGTTGATTTCAATAATTTCATAGTAAACTGTCAGCTCGGTAGCTATATTTGGAACAAAAATCAATACAACTGAGAATTCCGGGTTGATGATAAATTATTATAAAATGATGTACACTGACGAATGTTTGATATCAACCATAAATCAATATTTAGATATGAGTAAAAGTGTACATATGGATTGAATTGATCCATTGCAAAAAAAGGGCGAGCAACGCCCCAAATGCCGAGTTCGAAATCAAAGGATTTTTTTGTGTGGAAATGAACAAGACACAAGTATGAAAACGATGAATAAGAAAATCTCAGATGGAAAAGAGCATCTTATTGCAAGCAATATAAAATATGGAAGGATGAGAGTCAAGTAGCAATCAATAAAAAGGGAAAGCGTGCCTCTATTCCTCATTCTTTTGATGTTACATCCTGTTCAACTTGAGAACGAAACCGTTTCTTTGATTAAATGTTTCTTGATTGCCGAAAGCAATGGCATCATATAGCTTTTTTTTCTGAAGCTGACATGGGAAATTTTCAAAGAATATGAAAAAGTTGCTTAAAATCTGGAATCCTTAGGGGATTCCTATTAAACAGAACAGTCCATGTCCCTAACATGTGATTTGAAGGAGCAATCAAAAACCGTCTAACTATCCAAACTACCATTCCAAAGCTCGTTAAAAGCTTTCAATAAAAATATATGCTGGGTATGCATAAAATAATAAAATGGTTGACTGTAGGAAAACTCGTGTGTTCACGGAAGGAGACTAATAAATATGATGGTTCATATACGCTGTGTAACTGATTCAAAAGATAGTTTCATGAACTAAGGCATGTTACACTAACTTTTGTTCATTATCTCGCTTGTCACCACTTTATAAAACATTTAAAATGCATGGTAAACATGCATTGTATTGCTATAAAACAGGGGACAAGCAAGCATTCCTTGAATTCGCTGGGTTGGTCAGAGCAGCAGCAAGAATTCGACTTTTGCTCACCTCCACATTTCTGCTACTCGATTTCTGTTTGCAGTAAATATGGCAGGGACGAACATGAAATGAACTAGCTCAGTTTTAGAATGCAGCTGCTGCTGCTTCGTAAATGTAACACAACATGACATATAAATTCCAGCAAAACTTTTGGTTTTCAGACTCCAGACACTAGTTTCCCTTGCTGGATGAACAGCTGATGGAAAATTACTTGAAAACAACGTTGCCCAATGCAGCCATATAACATTGTAGAGAGACCTTAGTTTCTCCTTAAGTCTCATGATGCGAGTGAGCCGAAGAACATGTAACTTTTGGTAAAAAGGCTTAAAAGACGTGAGTCAAAGTAACTAAAAGTAGAAACTTTAACTTTGCGAAAAGCACAGCTTCAGCTAGTAGTACGACCTCCTCCTCGCGTTTATTACGCCTTCTATGTTTTCCTTGTTATTTCAGCTTATGGTGGTGCTAAAAAGTCTCTCATGCTAAGTTTAAGGGAGCAAACGAAAGACGGAGAGGGAGAGGCTACGGGGAAAAGTTTCTTGACAAGTTTCTCATGAACTCAAGTTGTTCCCTAGATGATGAACGGGATTTCTGTGGATGGCTAAAAGTTGTGCTATTTAGTTGGTCGTTGGTGATGTGTCGAGCAATACTTGTGGACATGTATTTTTAGTGGATATTACTTTGAGTATCTCTCCATTACTCTAAAGTAGTAAAATATGCACTTCCTTCCATCAATACCACCACATTCAACATTGACTTTTTCCTTTAAATGAACAACTGGAAAATATCCAGAAAACAGAGATTGGCTGTTAAAAAAACTTTCTCCGCGTTGTAATTTGTAGCAGGGTCTGCAGGAACCGCACCACAACTACAAGTTAAAAACAGACGCTTCCTAATTCAACAATCAACCACACGCAAACACTTATACCCACACGATATGGATGGAATTGTTGTGAAATTATGGTCGGAGTGTTATTGGGAAAAAACAGGAGGGGGAAATAACAGCTTAGTGGCTCATATTGTTCTTGATGAGGCTTTTCCTCCAAGCTATTAAAAGCTGTTGTTGGCAGTGGTACAACACAGAAGTAGTGGTGAATGCATTCATGAGAAAATTGCTAGCTCTCTCTCTTCATTTCAGCTGCAAAACTTTTTATAATGCTGTGCAAATTATATTACTGTCTACTTTAAGACCTAATGCGTGCGTAGGTCTGTTTCTCCTTGCATTTGTATGTTTTTAGTTTGCCACGTCTGCTGATGCAGTAGACCATCTGGCTTGGCAACTATAATAACTGTACATTCCACAACTTTTACTTTACAGCTTGCTCCTTATTGTTTGTCGACTTTCTCCTGCTTTCACTCTCACTAGTTTCCTTTCTCTCGTAGAAAAAAAAGTTTTGTTTATGTTGTCAAAGAAACTTAAACGAACTCATTAAGTACATTAGGAATTTAAGTAGAAGATTTGTATCATATTGTTTTCCTCGGTAAAAATAAACTGGGATGTGGAATATCACCAAAGCCAAATTGTGTTGATTTGCCGGACGCATGATTTACGTTTTAGTAACTCGAATGAACTATGAAATTTACCTTTCATTTTGAACGTAATCCAAGGATATTAGCATTGTCTTACTGATTCCGACTGTAAGCTCCCTAAATTGGGATTTTGCATCATGTAACCGTCCACTCATAGGAAATGCCCCATTAGTAACACGTTGCCAAGTTTGTAATGTCAAAAGTCAGATTTGGATTACAAGGAAGGTTCTTTAATAAAGTATACTAATGTTGGACTTCCTTCACTAGATGATCAGAGGTGGGATTTTCCGAGAAGGAAAAAATTATTTTGTAAATATCCCATTAAAAACATTTCACCATTTCCCTGACATACATACCGATTCTTTGATTTAAAAATAAAACGGATCGATTGCATATATTTGAGTAATCATTTGCAAATTCATTAGGATATCAACCCACTCGACATTGTTCAATATTTGAGGAAAGTACTATCACATTGCAAATGTCAGATCGACGGTATTTTTAAAGCTCGTAGAGAGGTTACTTCATTGTCCTTGTAACCTAATAGAACATATTGTTACAACATTCAGCACTCCTAAAAATCACAACAGGATGCGCGTAGGCAGCTTTTCAGCTAAAAATATGAAAGATGATTGTCACAACTGAAATTTAATGCGATTACATTTCAACAACATATAATACGCAATGCCCGAGCTGGACGTGGGAAGAAAAGCGCAAGGATTAAGCACAATGCAAAGCTAATACCTTCTAGTATTCCGAGATCTAGGATTATATCTATTTGGAGAAAATGATCATTATTTTGACATCTCAACCGTAAAATGACTTTGAGAGGATGCTAACTTTAAATCATTAAATCCGAAAAATAAGCACATCCTGTAATGGGGAAAGGACAAAAGACAAAGTCATTAAAATTTTAACCAACACAGCACACCTTTTACGCCTCTCACAACTTCCAAGAAAGTGCCAAATTACAAAATAAATTAGGTGAAGGAAAAGAGACGAAATAATGATGGTTGAAAAAAGTCAAGTGGACAAAAAGTCATTTTGAGTGGTGTTCTGGAAAAAAAACCCTGCTGAAAAAAAAGTTAATCGTCCTTTCATGCTCTTTTTTGCCTCATTAAAACTACTAGATTTAAGTCAAGAGAAGGGCGCACGTAGGTTGAGTAAGTAGACTGAGGAACGAAGCTTTTGTTTTTCTTGCTAACGAATTTTATCTTCATATCTACCGACATTGCATTTAAAGTTAGGCAGCATGCATCGCATCCACTTCACAGTACTTTATTCCACCCACTACCTCATGCTGCAAATGGTATTTTCAATCGAGTTTGCAATTAGATGATATTTTTGGTTAAGATGCTGAAAAGAAAGAAAAGGCTTAATCTGTCGTAAACTAGCCTACTTGAGAAATATTAGTGAGACCCTCTTTCTCATTATTTTATGAGGGTCCGTAAGTTGAGATGAGAGGCTTTCTGCCTCCAAAATTGAACATCTCCTTACTGTAAGCATGTTGGCTCTTTTAAAAGTGTATAGTCGTGAGACACCAGCGTTCGTAATGGAGCATAGTTACTAGAAATATACATTTGAGTAAAATAACATTGAAGTTTGAAACGGTTATATGATATGATGAGAGGGATGCGGCAACTAATTTATACTTGTTGAATACAAGCACCTTTTACTTGTTGCCCTCGACTTATCAATCACAACAATTTTTGCTCTTATCATCTCATACGATGGTTGAAGCATACTTTGCTAATTTAATTCGTTAGCTCGTAAATCCTCTTTTTGGTTACTGGTTCAAGTAAGAGGCTTCACCCCCTCCGATAATAAGATTATTTTCCGTGGTACTTGTTAAAAAAAGTTGGAAATCACAAGACAAAAACACTTGAACTGTATTATTATTTGTTCGAGTTTCAGAAAATAAGTTTATTTATCCAATTGGTTTACCTGTAATCAAGATTGAGGACAGTGCTCCATCAGACCACGAAAGACACAAGAGGTTTTTGCAAAACTACTCTCCTCTGCTGATCCGAATTACTCCCGTATTTCACTGCTAACTCCCATTCTACTCCTACTTGAAACGAGAGAGGTTGTAGCGAAAGTTGATAGTTTTAATGTAAGAAGGATTTAGCTGGAAGTTGTTTTCATTCTGACACAGGAAAATTCCGACAAGTGGTTCAACGTCCTTCTGTCTTCATGCTCCAATTTCTTCGGGTTGAAATTCGAGAGCATTTTGTACTTATTGGGAGTTCGTAACCGGAGGCCTTATGGCTGAAAAGAGGCAGCGTGTGTCGCGACGTCTTGTAGATATATATGTGGAAAGGCAAGGAGACGGGGAGAAAAGAGAAAATGTATTGGAGTGGTACTAAATGGTAATTAAATTCTTTAGCATTTCCCTTCCCAACTTCCCCATCTTAATTTCTTTTCCGAAGTCAAAACGCCTCGCGAAATGAATGCCAGAACTCGGCGTGGAAAATCAAAGCGTAGAGACGGGAAATGGAGCAACAGTCTTCCTCCATCTCTCTTTGTGGCTCACCGCAACACAAGTTGTTCGGGGCGATATTGTCTGCCGTTAACAAAAGTAATAGTGTAATGACTTCAAATTCATGCGATTATATTTTACAATAACATTATGCGGAGTACATTCACGGTCTGTGTTTTGGCTACGTGGATGCTAGCTCCAGGTGCGTCAAAAGTTTGTAGATGGCAAAACCAGGACAAGAGCCAAGGGTGCAATAGAATTAGCCATATATTTCAATTCCACATTGTCCTTCACTGCTTGTAATTTTCCGTACCTTTTTTCTTCTCAGGTCCCTCTGTGCTTTCTCCATTTTCCTTTTCTTTCTTTCTCGCAAGCTACTCCGGTTCCCTTAACTCTTTGTCTGGCTCTTAGGTTTTGTTCGAGGAAAAGTTACAGGATAAGTTTATTTCGTCTAGGGGAAAGTTTTGCGGTTTTTGCACTTTGCATGCCAAAATGAAATCCTATATGTTACTTACTTACTTACTACAGCTATTGCTAGTGTTCAGCTTGAGCATACAATACTTAAAAGTAGCATGATACATTTTATAAGGTGCTACTCTATGTATTCTAATATATTTTTCTATTTTAGAAAGCAAAATTAAGCTATGAAAACAGCAAAAATACTCTTCTGCTATGCTAACCCATAACATATTGCGAGCTAACATTGATAGCGGTTAGCTTCCACATTTTGAATTACTTGCACCTTTTGCTTTCTGCTTACGCGTTTCGCGACGCCGTCAAATTAATAATCCTGTACACAGTGGTATCTTGTTCTGATTGTAATTTATTGTGTAATCAAAAACGATAAATTTCCTTTTGGACCATTTTTATAGGGATCATCTGGAGTAGACACAGCCCTGCTATATGAGGCACACGGTCTCGTCACAGAGATGCTCCTAGATCAGGCTGCTCTACCACCGAACATTGTGGCAGGTTTGAAGGCATTAGCGACCTTACTGAAACCGACGCCAACTTCGACGATTCATTACCCCAATCCAAGACCAAAGCCAGTTCCTTTAACTTTGTCTATTGATCCGGATTACACTTCCGATATTGGTGAAATTCCATATACTGGCGAGAAAATCTCTACGATACCAAAGGTAATTCATTTTATTGACTGATACTGATGCCGCGACGCATTTTGCTTCTGTAGTTTATTGTAGAGCTCTAGCTATACTCAAACTGTAGTGGATTTACTTGTTATTCATGCTATGTAAACTGCTAATGGTATTGTTCCCGTTGGATTTTTATTTATTGTTTTGCTCAACTTTGTCCTTTTACATTATTATGCCACATATGGCAGTACATGCACGAGTATTAATTGCAGCAACCTTTCCTCAAGACGAAGTTTTCTTCGGCTTAACTCCAACGCCTTAGACTGCATGCACTTATTGTGTAGTCACGTAACTCAGCGAGTACAAACTATCAGTGTGGGAAATTAAGTTGACCATTGCTCACTCTCTGCATAATTAATGCATGGGTGTATATAGATTAGGGAATTGCAATGGAGTCCAGTCACTTACAAAGAGTCTCAATGAGTGGGATTCGGCTTTATTGATGTAGAGCTCAAATTTTGAACCATTAATCGTGGTAATGAGTAAATAGAATTTATTTGGTAAGGCTTTGCTATATCCCTTAGTTCAGATTTAGTTCGTATTTTACTTTTACACCGTCTTTTGTGAAAGCCAAACTTTTTTTTATCCTTCCACGAACACCTTTCATAAACAATTCTACCAACTGACAAAGGAAATCATTGTTGTTCAGACGTGACAAAGGGAAATGGTAAATAGAAATAATATGTTTTTCTGAAAACAAACAAATCCGCCTGGATTTTATTCAGATGAAGATGAATATATAGACGACTCATTTTAGTCGGTTGAAAGCAATACATTATTGTCCTAAATTAAGTTATTGTTGGTGTTGAGGGAGTAATTTTTCCCTTTATTTCACCTTTTCCCTCCTGATTTTCATGTAATATGTTATAGACGAGGAGAAAGTATATGGTTTCTTCAATTTCATTTCTTCCTTCGCTTTCACCTTGTACCTACCAACCTCCTCATTTTGTGTGGGATGTTAACCAAAAGTATGGAACAACTTGTTTGGGCGTTTTATCCAACTTGGGAAAGTAATCAGCTCTCAAAATACAATGGAAGTGATGAACATAGCTACAAATTTGTAATGTACTCCCATTGATTTACCCATTTCAATCCCTTTGTGAAGAGACTTCAATGCTGCACTTTTGCTTGAACGCCCACTCTTCCATTCAAAGTTTGACATTATCAGCGAGCTAATAGTCAATACTGTCACCCAGCCTATCCTTCCATTTTTAGGGAACTCTTACAACTAAAACCTTCCGTACTCCGTACTTGTTGAGTTTTCTCGAATTACGAAAATGCGAATTCACAAAATGCCGAACGCAGAAATTTACCTTAATAATCGGACAATGAAAAAGGCACAAAACATTTTTTACATAAAAGGGAAGCCTATGATAATGGTTTTTGCTATTGTTGTCTTTTTTGGTTTGCTTAACTCGTAGGTTTTAATAATATGTACGGGGTTGAATAAGAAACTATATAATTTGGTGAGCTACTAGGAAAGGTTGCTGAAATTGAAAAGAAGTCACGTTTATCAATTGAATCGTAAACGTGCTTCGCAGTAACTCAAGCAGGAGTGCAAATGGTGACACTTCAGGTCTCTTTCATTATGGTGGATTGTATTGTGTTAGTTGTATGCATATGCCTGTACCATCAAATTTCAGGATACGATAATGATCTTGTAAAACAACGCGATTTCATATAACCGCTGGCGCTATATATAACAAGAAAAATGAAACCGGAAGGATGCTGAAATTGGATATCGGTTTCGAGGGTAGAGCAGCATGCGCAGCTAGCATCTTGATTGCAGGCAAAAATTAGATTTGCTGCCTACGCATTCACATTTTATATTAAATGATACGTTGGAAGAACCGTGCCGATTTGTGAAGTTTTAAGAAAATTCATTTGACAAAAACTGGCGTCAAGCACAAATTTAAATAATAACAGCAACCAGCAAAAAGTCAAAGCGTGCATAATTTTTGCCGGGATTTGATTTTGCTTGTTACTGATTAGAGTCTTTCCGATTCCAACAAATTTTTCTATTGTTTAGACTCAATGATTCTTTCTTACAATACAATAATGCCCTTGAATTTTTCATCACAATTCCAAAGTTTTCATCGTACTGACTTGGTGAAACGGGAATCATTGTGCTTGAACCATCATCCAAGCTCTCAGGCTTAATTAAAAGGGAAGGGTGGGATACATGGTTGCTCTTGAATTCGGTATTTTTCTGATTATAGCCACAAAATAGGGCTATTTTCCATTTATTTTGATTAAAGTTGATAGTTTCCACTTCGTTGGTGGGGTGAGGTTATAAGCGTGTATAGTTTAGGTATAATTTTCTTTGTATTTTTATATAAATTTCAAATACCCCATACTGTTTGTATCCGACAGCTTCCACCAAAATTAGGACAAATAAAAATCCTTGAATACTCCCGTTTTGTAATCACACATTGCCCCAATGAAAGCCAGCAAAAAGGCTTATAAGGTTTGTATATCTATTGACGGAGGGGTTGAAAATGAGCAGGAAACGAAAATTTAGATTTTCCTCAAAACATTGCTTTTGCAATGCAAAGAATCACGCGTTTAATCGAGTCAAGGCTTTAAGTGAACAATTTTAATAATAAACTCACAGTGGGAACTTCTGTCTCATAACTTTCTCGTAATTGGAATTACTTCTTGGGGCGAATCTACTTTCTTTTACAATAGCCACGATGATGATACACCTTGTTACTTAACCTTACACGTGGGCATAGGTAGATGCAATTATATTAGTTCAAGGAAGGAAGTTAATTCAAGGAAACGGTATAAAATGGGTTTGAGCATTGCAACATCCGTTCATTTTAGTGAATGGGATAGAAATCAGCTCACATCTCAATTACTCAGAATATCATTTTCATTTTAATGAAACGCTCAGCCACTTAACCTCGAAAGTGGTCTGATGTGGAAAAAAGTAAAGATTTTCAAGAACTGGAAGAAGAGTTTCCGTTTGCTCATTATTATACCATCATCAATCATAAGATCCTACATCTATGTAAAATTGGGCTCACAAGCTTGTGCGATTGGTTTCCAGCACGCGCTACTATCAATCAAGCTACTCAGAAAGAGTTAAGTGAGAGGGCTGTTAATCACGTAAAGTGGAATTTTTTTAGAGCCAACTGGTTATCTCTATGAGCTTTGCTGTTCCTACTAATATAATATTGAAGTATGGAAAGCATCTTCTATTTGAATGTTTCAAGTACTCGGAATTTGATATTAACTCAAGCCCATCATTCTATTTGATCAAAATATGTTTGCTCGAGTAAGTGCAAATGCTCTTGCACAAATTTCTGCAAATATTCTTGCAGATCTTTTCGTTAACCCTGTACTAAAAATGAATATTTGTCATTACTTTACAATATTGCCATTTTTATCCAGAATTACGGCAAATTTTCAAATTTTGCAATAGTATAAATGAAATAAATTCAATAGTATTAAACTGGAATGACTTCAGCTCTCATCCTGAACCAGGTTCATGCATAGACTAAGTGAGGCAATCAGACAATGCAAAAAAGTAGAGCAGCATCGAACAAAATCATAAAATCATATTCCTTTTCAGTGGTTGAAGTGGAGGATAGCATTTGACTTTCACCAATATATCATCTTGTGCTCAGATCATCAGCACTTGCTATCTGTTTCAACTTACAACGCAATTCATTAAAATGACCATGCCCAGTGAATATGAGCGCGTGACAAGAAGCAAGTATAGGTTTAGCATAGGTACTTCCATCATCCATTGAACTGATAATCCTCTTATCACCTCTTTCAGCTAGAAAGAAATGGCAAGAGAAAAGCTCATCACGGCATATCGCATAATGAATGGAAAGGAGGAGGGCTGCTCCCTATAATCATAATAATATGCAGATATTTCCCGAATTAGTTTTGATGAATGAGGAGGACTACGTGCGCAGTGGAGTCATCACCTTTGTGACTGATCAGTTTTTATCCATTGAAAAGGTCAAAATGTCGTTCATGCGGGGAGCTAGTCAAGAGAGCCATTCTCTTCATCTCATACTCTCCAAAATTTCTTTCTTTTGTCAAACCCAAGTTGCCACTTCATATTATCCATCTGCATTCCACTGGGAGCTCTGCTACGGGTTAGTGGATGAGGCAATAGAATATCTGTGTTCTTCGTTTTTCATGCATGTAACATGAGTGACGATAAATTAATGATCGTTATCCATCCTGCACTCCTATCCCTACTCCTCTTCTTTGCTTCTTCTGTGCATGTCGATGTCGTGATTGTATGCACTAATTCAATCAACCATCGTCATCATCATCAACTTCACCTGTCATTAACACTAGAGAGCTAGAGGAGAGGAGAGCATCAACATCATGAGATGACGATAAATGGCAACGACCGTACATTTCCGTTTGGATGGTCGCCGCACAGGGTTTTTTTATTCCTTCTCCATATTTCATGGAATGGAGCATTAGTTGCAAGTTGTCGTTAATGTTGATGGTAGTGGGGATCGTTGTGGAGTCTCATAAAAGCGATGGAGTGTAGTACACGGCAGTGGTTGAGAACACTTGTATTGATCACAAGTGAATCTTTTTAATTTCCTGAGAGATACATAAAAGTTCAGTTGCATCAATGCAACTGAGGAATCCGCAGTAACGTATTGAGATCAAGAAGAAAAGTTTTCTCCTTTTCATTAGCCGGGCCTCACCATCAGTTGGTGACGGAAGGTCTACCGGTCAACACTAGACCAATTCACTTATTGTGGGGGAAGGCAGTGCACCAAACAAATGTTACATCATGAACAATCAGTTTCATACGTAACTCATCACTGTTTCAAATAAGGCATCTTACTTTTTCAAGATGCAAATTGAATTTTGCCGTCTGGCAACACTTGGAGAAAGCCTATAAATTTCGTAACTTTCTCCAAAAACCATTATCCTCACACCACCGCCCACCACACAAGGTTGTTGGAGAATCCGTGAGTGGTGCAAAATGAAGGAAATTCAAGAAGCATGTTCCGATATTCCCTGTTACGTGAGCTAACTCTTTATTTCAATATGGATATTAAATTCATCCATTTGGACTACACCACAGTATCTCCTATATTTGAGATCATTTGTCGTCTGCAAATTGTCTAGGAGGTCCCTTTTTTGGCATGCACATTTTGAACTCCAAGCCACTTGCATTCGATTCACATCCAGGGCAACTTGAGATACTTAATTGAATTAAAGTCCAAACTTCCATGTCCTTAGCCACTCCAGCCAAGGAGAAAGTGCAGTCTAATAGTTGGGCTTTAATATGATCAGAGAATAGGGAGTGATTTACATTTACAGCCAGTTGTCATTTGCATACTGCATTATTATCAAACCCATCAAAACTACATTTGCATCCACTTCCCCCCATTTATATTCTCCTTTCACGCAGTTGGCAGTCAATTATTTGAAAATCTTTTGTCTCAAAAACTACTACCACCTCCTTCCAAGCTAGTTGCTGCTCCAGAAAGTTTAGGAATCTGAAATCAAGTCCAGACGATTAATTATGCAAATTATTCTGAAAACCGTCTGCTGAATTGTGTGAGCCTCCAGCTCAGAATGAAGCGATGGGAATGTGCATATTACAAGTGTCTAGTTTATAATTCCCCAATTTACAAATTTAGTTTGAAATCATGCCAGCAGCCCCTAACATACAAGCACTGACAGATCCGAATTATATTGAATATTTTCAGAGAAACGCTGGACAAGGGAAAAAAGGAGTATCGGCAAATTTATTACGACGCATGTCGACCAGTACCTGGACAACAACAACAAGTGCAACTGGGATGCCAACACTTGAGCCTCAGCCGAACAACCGAAGACGACGCTCTGCATCCTTTCGATCTTCCGCTATGGGTATGTTTTTTGTTGATAAAAAAAATTTTAAACTCAATTTTCTACCTCATAAAACAAAACCGAGCAATGTCCCCATGTATAAGCCCAGTGGGAGTTCAACAAAAAGGTAGGGAACAGATAGTATACAGATTTATGTATAAAACATCAAAGGCAGCTAAAAAGCAATGCTTAACTCAGTTCCGTCAGTCAGAGCAGAGAACACAAGGTGCAAGTTTTCTGTGATGAAAGGAATACAAAGATTTTTTTTTCATGATGAGAGTGTTTTCCTGTAGCTATTGAAGTTCCAACAGCGTTATGCTTTGATGTAGACTCAGAATCTTATAGTCTTTGATAGTGACTGATGCGACCTAAACAAATAATAATTATGAATGCTTTTGGAAATGGCACCAAGTGTGCCTTATTTTGCTATTGATGACCAGAGAAATAACTAGCTATGTAAATAATAATGAACAGCTTGACATAATAACTTAAGTAGTTTGATATATACAAGTTTGGTAGTTGATCTGAATTAAAGGGGGGTAGGCTTCTGTCTTGTGAGTAATATTTTTGCAAGGTGTAGTGTGATATGCTTTCTATATAGTATCTTAATATCTTGTAGGAATCCTGGAGATTTAGCTAGAAACTACTAGTTTTTTTTCTAGAAATTTACAGATTTTATATTTAAAAGGGAAAGAAAGGCGAAAGTTGAACATAGTGGCTTGGTGATGGTGGTGGTAGAATTAGATATTTTTTAGAGAGTAGTGAAATAAATGGAATTGAAAGAAAAAAAATGATGGCTGGATTAGAGGGAACCCCTGGGAGTAGTCCCACTCAACAGCCATCAGGTTTGCTCCCATTAGCTCTGTTGGAAAAAGAATCAAAACTCATGTCTATGTCATCCTTCAACACTTCCCATAAATCGGGCTCTGCTTCTGCTCCTGGCTCAGCCTCAGTCATCAGTTTGAGTCACCTTTCTTCCGCATCCGTGTCAGCCATTATTTCACAGTCTTCTGTTGGTGCTGCTCTTCATCATCATCACCCACCGAATGCTGCTCTTCAAGCTTCTCACAAAGCTCGCAGCTTCTCAGCAAATGCTCTTTACGCTTCCACAGGTTGGCTTTCCCATTATCTATTAACATTACTCTATATTTTTCCGCTCATAATTCTCTACCATTATTACTGTATATAACGTATAAGCACACTTACTACAAGAATCGCTAGCACTCTTCGTCACGAAAATGATATAAGCACGTAACATACCCTTTTTTGAATTCAAAGCATGATTGCAGACAATTTAATTTTTCTCTTATGTCAGAAATCAATGTTGGTTGTCAGTTTTTTTACCGTGCTCAGCATTCTGCCAGCATTTTTTACTTATTGATTGTAAGAGATTCTTGGAAATGTCATCCAAAAAGAATGAGACTTTTTTGCTTGACATGCCATTCCTTAATACAAATCTTGTAGCCTTCTTTTCAAAAGTCAATTTCAATCTCCTGTGCTTGAATACGGGATATTTTTATGGCTTACAATTTTTCTTAATTAATTGCATCAAAAGAATGTGAATTCATTTCAACAAAGTTATAGAAATTTGGTTGCCAGAATCTAATGCTTTATACTTACCAAATATAGTTACTTAAAATTTAATAACACTTTCCCTTTAATAACGTGATTAGTTGCTCAGTTTTGCAAGCAAGTTTAGTCATCAAAATTCAATATTCCAGACTAATCATAGTTGAAGAAACTGAATCGAGAATCCATTTAATTAAAACAGCAGCGACATTTGGTAAAAATTGTAAGATATCATTTCGTATCAACAAAGTTGTTAGCATGGTTTCATCTTGAGTATATATGTATTTTTGTGCTAATCGTAAAGTTGTCCTTTTTGTAGGAACTCTGATCAATACAGGTTTTAGTATGTAAGCCTAATATTTATATTGTCAGTGCCAGTGCAGTGTATTGTGTACATGTAATTTTTGATTAATCGCTAATTATTTATGACCGTATTGTATAAGTATCGTTGACGTGTTGTGTTTGTTTCTTTTCTCTTTATTCCATGTTGAATGACAAAATCTTCGTGCGGCACGTTTCACGATGTAAAAATGTTAAAAATGGAATGCTACTGCTGCTGCTGATGTCATGGCTCGTTCGTTCTCTCTGTCTGGTGCTCTTGGCATTGACTTTTTTGCGTGACGATCATGTGAACTGCCCCCAATGACGGTTCATTATTTTTTCCGGAATGCTCGGAAATATTTATCTGCATTATTTTTGAATCCGTATTTTATGGGGCTTGTTAACGTATCGCTTGTTTTGGACATCGTTTTTGCTGGTAACTGCATGGGATCTCAAAATACTCTCTTTTTTCTGTCTATTGGGGCAAACCAATTAATTCACACTGATTGACTCTGTTTTCCGTATTGGCTTTAACGATGATATGTGATATTGACATTTTGTGAATATATATATATATATAATTTTCCGCTTGTGACTTGTTTCAACAAAACAAAAACTATTATATGATGCCCGTTGGAATGGAAATACGTCCTACTGACTTTGTTGTTTCTTTTGAACGGGTCTTTGTCTGTCTGAAACAAAAAATCAATTGTATAATATCCCTAAAAAAGACCATAGTCGTCGTCGCTACTCTCAGCACGAGTTGAGTAGTCACGGTCAAAGGAAAACACTTTGTAGTCTGCATCCTTTGTCACCTTCAGACTTGACACACCTGAGCGCTCTGGCTGCCTCCACAGGGTTTTCCTCAGGAGGTAATGCTATTAAATCTGCCTCCGCCTCTGTATCTGCAGCAGGCTCAAACCGAAGCAGTCCAGCGAGCACACCAATTCCGTCCCCTGCTCCATCTCCAGTACCATCCCGGGATCCCAGTCCATGCAATCATCGGACAGGCTCAGGAAGTAGTAGCCGTCAGCATCGAGACTCTCTACCGCAACAAGAAGTCAACGTCTCGTCGCACTCATCCACCACAAACTTGGCAGCAGGCTCGTCAGCCGAGTGTATTGGCCCGGGCAGCATGCTCTACCAGCGCACCTCTCCGTCACACTCACCAGGCACAAATCGGTTGTCCTTAAAGAGTAGTTTTAGTGGGAGCAGTGGTACCGTTGGTGGCACCACCACGTCAGGGTCCTCCTCGTCCTCAGTGTTTCCAAACCCCAACTCATCATCACCCCCAAACTGCCGTCAACGAGACTACTCACCACCCAAAGTGTTGTTTCACTCTACCACGAAGCCCGACTCGTCATCTGCATTTACAGTAATTGGTAGCGGTGGTGCTGGTGGACCAGACGCTGGTATTGACGGGGACTCTTTGGGACTACTCAGTGGCAAAAATCCAGATGAGGACAACTGTTCCACTACCAGCACACTTGGGGATGGACCAGGTCCGCCTGATAATTCCTCTGGAAATTCCAATTCCCTGAGGCTTAGTCCTGTCACGTTTACGCTTCAGGAGCCTCCCGACAATGAGCCCTACTTTTCTGCTGATGATGATGTAAGTTTCTTGTTTCCCTTTCTTCACACTGCATTTATATTCGGACTTGATACAAATGCATTATACATTAAGTACATACATACATAAACAGCATCAATTACTACCTCCCAGGAGGCACGTATCATTAAATAGCTCCTCAGAACAGATAGAAAGAACACCTTTTTTGTCTCATGGCGTCATTTCTTCAGCCACTCGCACTGCATCGCATCGAACTCATTCCCTTAGTAAGCACTTTTAATAGCCACGTCTCAGGCTTCACTTTGACATCAACTTAATGGGTAATTTCGTCAAGTTCCATCATCATCGTTTTTATACGAACGCTCACACCAGTTACATACCTCTTAATGTGCTGTATATCATAGTGGTTATTATTATTAGCTGTATTACTGATATACTATAGGAGCGGCGAGCTTTAACAAAGTGAACTAAACTTTAAGCGTAGGGATTTTCTTGATCCACCTCTCTCTCTCTCGCTCTCCACAGACCATAATTAGTAGTATTGATTTTCGTCGTTGTTGAGTGACTCTGTACAATAGAATGCCATTGTACACCTTATTATCACACTCGGCGCTCTCCTTTTTCTCTTCATTTTCCCGATTTTCCTTGAGTTTTTCTCAATTTTTCCACACCACTCGTTCTCTTTTTATCAGAGTGGGCTACTGAGGATTGGCAATTATTATTGTAATGTAAACACATTAGTCTCGAGCTTTTTAGGATCACCAACCAGGAGAATGGAACAGGGCTCATCATCATTATCCAAAATTTACTCTTTCTCCTCTCTCTACAACTCCCTTTCCCTAACTCTTGTTTTGCATAATACGCAATGCAATGAAATGGAAATCGAGTACTGAAATGACATGAGACAAGAAAGTTAGTTTCCTTTTGTGCAAAATATAGAGCTCCGCTAGATCATGTTTTATTCATTGAATTGGCCCACACAAAACTACTGGTGTTGAGGAATTTGCATGGCAAACGATTTTCAATGAATATTGATTCCAAAAAAAGGAGGAAAGACGGGCCTACATATGTAGCGTTTCAATTGATAGAAAATATTTATGTGCGAGTAAGAAAACAAAAACAAATGGTAGCTTTAAGAACGCTTCTGTTTTCCTAATTTTTCAAAATATGATCCTAATCTGGTTTTCTTGACGAGTTCGCTCCGTTTGGTTAAATAATGCAGTTGACGGTCATCACGATTGATTTTTAATTTTATCAGAAAATTGGTTTTATCCCGATAGGATATTAAACGCAGTTGTTAGCTTTTGTGTAAAATTAAATGAAAATTTGGATTTAAATTGCAAAAAACCGCTGTGTCAACAAAACTATTGCATTCTATTGAAGTTGGAAAGGGGAAAAGAAAAAAACAAAAACTAATTAAAATTGCTGCTGACACAAGCAAAAGCTGCTCCTCCCAACTTCATCGACTCGTCTTGTCCAAAGTAAAAATGAAACACGTATGAATTCCAGTAGTCACATTTTAATATTACTCCATTTCCCATTTTATGCATTCAAGTGGAAAAAATTGTACAAAACGTTTTACTACCCATCATGCATGCCAGGGTTGAAACAATACGAATTAGAAAATCGATTGAATAGTTCAGAACAATGGAATTTCCGCCTAATATGATGTGCCAGCCAGACAAAATTTCAGAGTTGGAACATATTTTGTATATGATAGGCACATGTTCATTCTGGCAGTGCACCGCACGGTTTGCTATGTGAGACGAGAATACAGATGTACAAATAGATAAAACTGGAACGCTGGTAGTTGTAATTATACATGCTTCTTTTCTCTCCGAAAAAGCAGCATAAGTAACTAATATTTTGCAAATGACAACTAATAACTACTGTGTCTGTTGACTTTTTTCTATAGATAGCCTTGACTTGGTATTCCAAAATGTTTTCTTTATGCAGGGACTTCATTATTTCAACAATTTTTCTTACAGCATATGCCAATAAATTGTAAAATCGTTTCCGTTTTTTATTAAATGGAGTAAGCGTGTTTGAAAAAAAATTATTCGCCTGCTAGCAACGATGTAAATAAAGGGATACGGTGAATAGTATTTATAGCTAATAAATAATGAGTTTTACCGTTTCCCTCTGGATATTACATAAGGATTACAAATGTCTAGATCAGATTTTTCCTGTTTACTTCCCATGACATAAAAGATGAAAATGAAAATTGTGGTCCCGTTTTTACAAGAAATGATATGATGAGATGAAATTGTTTTTCAAGGGCCGGGAGGATGTGATTGTCACGTCTGATGGGATACGCTTTGATCTGCAAGCTATCGCTGTCGACCCACTGTTGTGTCGGCTGCATGAATGGGACTATCCTATTTTTGACTTGGAGAGGAGTTCCAGAACCCAAATACTCAGTCATGTAAGTGAAATGTTGATTTCCATTTAGTTGGACATGATAATCGAGTGGAGATACCATAGCATATCTCATTTGCTTGTTACTTTCACCCAACAGATGTGCTACAAAGTGTTCCTGGAGACGGGACTATTTGAGACATTTAGAATTCCAATGAAAGAATTTATCACTTATTTCCATGCTCTCGAGTTGGGCTACCGTGACAAACCATGTAAGTGTAATTGCTGTCGAACTTGGATATACTAGAATTGCCCTATTTTTCTCACAATGTCCCGTGAACCATTCAATGGTTTTGTTAGTGACGTTGTATGAATGAATTCTGATTTTCACCACGCCATTCTCCCGAAATCAGAGTTATATTTAGCTTGATACCTATACATTCAGTCATTCATACGCCTGAGAATGTTTCAGGCATGGCGGTTTGCACCGGAAGGAAATTGCTTTGATTTGAATTACAATGGTGCATTTTCTCTATTCAATCAACAGATCATAACAGGATGCATGCGGGTGATGTGCTTCATGGCGTGTACTACTTAACCTCTCAAGCTATACCTGGATTCCAGATGGTTCCTGCCGATCCTGAAACACCAAGCGCCTCCGGTAAGAAAGCTGACAACGACGGAAAAGAAAAATGGAGGAAAGACACCCATTTTCTACGTGAACGAAATCTATATGTGTACCTATTTCCTCTTGTAATCATCTGGTTCTTTATTCATTGGTTCTGAGAAATCAATTTCCCTGGGGATGTGTATAGCTCGGTTGGATAGCAGCACACAATTGCATTTGCAGCAAACTAAAACCACTTGAGCATGATTGAAAGCTTCAGTGAATTCATTGACGGAACAAGTAATAGGGTGAATGCTTCAGTGCACGTTTTCAAATCAACAACACGGCGTAAAATAGAGCGTCATATTACCAATGCAGAATATTAATGTGGCACTGAATCATAAATTTTGATGTCCTACTATTTGGGTTTCCAATTAAGCTGATTTCATTTGAAACGGCGTAGACAGGTTTGAAATGGGAAAAATCAGGGAAATTGAGAGCACATAAAAGCTACTAGTTAGAATGCAGAGTCCTTGAATATTTTGGTGCACTTCAATCACAGAAATGGCAATTTAATTAATCAATTTATTTCAGACATATGTGGTCAGCGCGCTTGGTTCCCTGTCGAAGAAGCCTCATACGGAATTATGGGGGCGAACTTCACATCACTCGAGCTTATGGCTTTGTACGTCGCAGCAGCCATGCATGACTACGACCATCCAGGTCGTACAAACGCTTTCCTTGTCTCCACACACGCCAAAGAGGTGATAAAAACCGTCCTCATTTCTTGGTCATAAAACTTTTTCACGAGTTTCTCATACTGATGCTTTTATCGTTGACTGCTCACCCAATTTCAGGCAATTCTTTACAATGACCGTTCCGTTCTTGAGAATCATCATGCGGCGGCAGCATGGTCTCTTCTGTTGAGTAATGATGACTGCAATTTTTTGAAATACCTTGATAAGGCTGAATTTAAACGGTTCCGTTACCTAGTGATCGAAGCGATACTTGCAACTGACCTCAAACGTCATTTTGAGATAGTAGCCGAATTTAATTCCAAAGTTAATGAACATGACTCTCCAGGCATAGACTGGACTCAGGAGGATGATAGGCTCCTTGTTATGGAAGTGTGCATCAAGCTCGCTGATATTAATGGTCCGTGTAAAATCCATGATATTCATGTTCAGTGGACCTACAGAATTGCGGAGGAATTCTATGAACAAGGTAAGAACATGGGATGAGAGAAAAATGTTGTTTCCGTCTACAAATCTAACATGTTTTTTTATTACAATTCCAAATCTGGAATTATAAGTGACTCGTGATTCCTTACGTTTTGAAAACAAATGAGTATATTATGATATTGCAATGGTTGGTGGCTAATGGTTTGTAGGGGATGAGGAGGCTGAGCTTGGTCTGCCAATTTCTCCGTTCATGGACCGTGATCATCCACAATTAGCCAGATTACAAGAGTCGTTTATCAATCATCTCGTGGCACCATTGTGTAAAGCTTGTGCGGAAGCCGGGATTCTTCCAGGCTACTGGATAGATGATGTTGATAACGTGGAAGGGGATGGCGAAGGGGATAACACGACAGCGGATGAGCTCTCAATTGCGACCAGCAGCTGTCAAGAGACTGACATTGAGAATGATGAATCATCCTACTCTGATGACAATCCCACCATTTTTAACTGTAAACGCAAAATTTTCTGTTTGCAAACTAAACACTTGCAGGACAATCATCGGCATTGGATGCATGTGATCAAGGTAGGCATATATTGCATACAAAATCCCTATTCGTGACATATCAAACTCGATTTTAGTACATAATTCTTCAGGAGGAGTCAAAGAAGAAGGATGAGGTCGTTGCTGTCAAAACGGAGTCGGTAGCCATTTCCACTGAAGATGCGATGGAAACCATTTTGGAGGAAAATAACACTCCGCATTCTCTTAACAGAAGCTTTAGTTTTGTAAGTGACTCAAAATACATGAGCTTCACCTTTCTTACAATGAATGATGGTAACTGGCAACTGGTTTTAATTTAGGAAAAGGAAGATTCCAAGCTGTGATTCTGCTGTGGAAACAACGTCATAAAACTACAATTTACATTATACTTTCTAGAACCAAATAATTTGGGTGCCAAAAGGGAAAACCAAGGAACTTATACAATATTCGAATTTCTGAAAAATGAAGCTAATGAATATGAATACTGCATTGAACATTAAAAGAGTAAAAAAAACTGGTTTATCATCCAATTATTATACAAAAAATTCCTCTAATATTTTTCGAAAACTGTCGGCGAAAAAAGAATTCTTTTAAAATTTGGGCGAACGATTTAAAAAATCAATCCAAAACCGAAACAAACTGTAAAGTAAGATATTATTCAGTGTAAGATATTATACATAAATGGTATGTCTGACTTAGTATTTTGAATAAACCGGTATCAATTACTAATTACTGCACCAAAAAAATTGTTAACCAGTTTTAGCAGACACAAAGCCAAAAGGTGAAATTCATCATGGATCCTGTCCTGCTAAAATATAAATCGAGACCAATATCAATTTTGGCAAGATTGGTAGCTTTCTGACTTTTAGTGAAAATTAATATGAAAAAAATTAGCACAGAGTAACCATGTCCACCACGCCTACATTTTATCTTGTCGGCAGTAGTTTTTGACAGAAATGAAGTTGGCGTGAGAACCTAAAAGAAGGGTTACAAAAGTAATGAAAGTCTTGTTTTAAAACTTTATTATGAAAACAGTTACAAGTAGAACCGAGGGAGTATGATAAGATGATAACTATGCCAAAATATTTCAGAAAATTGTATGAAAGTATCAAGTATTATAGTGATAAACATAGAAACATATTTACATAAAACTGTGTCTAGAGTGAGGGGAAACTATAGTTCTATAACTTGTTTTTGTGGATTGTTGAATGGTTTCATCTTCATTCAAATGACTGAAGTTGAACGCGATGGAAATTTCGTATAGCTATGATGCATTACATTATTACGTTTGTAAAGATTTTGGAGTCACGGAAAAACGTTCACCGCGAAATGACCTCCTCGTAATAAAGTCCTCCTAAAAAGAAGAGCGTTTTTGTGCGTGTAGGAAATTATACTTTAGCTAATTCCCTATTCTATGAAAATTAAATTCCTCCAAACATCACTTTTTTTAGCTTAAAAGATAAAAATTTCGTTGGTCAACCATGCAAAAATTACTTGTGTTACTAATTTTTAAGAGGAATTTGTTATGGGAACTTATTTACGAATGACTTTTTTCGGCTATGATAATCAAGCCAGGAGGAGAGTTGCATTATCACATATTTAGGATTTGATTTGGAAACTAAGAAAATGTTATTTTTTACTTTTAGTTGATAATTTTAGTTGTTAAATGTCACATTTTCTAATTAATACATACAATGTTTTGATGTTATAAAATACCATGACGAATATTTTGTGCTACTTTTAAAATCGCTTACACTGGCAAACCGGAACATCAGCATGAAGTAAGTTAGCACACTCTTATTGAGCCGACCGTACATATTCTTAATTATAATTATTGTATAGCAACTTATGTCCATGTTATTATGTGTGAACGTACAATAAAAACGTAAAAAATGGTTTAGTGTCAACAGAACAGTACAGTCAATATCTACAAACTTTGTTAGTTTAGACTTTTAGTGAATTATGTCGTAGTAGTGGTGTCGTTACGATTACCAAGTTATTTTGAAATGTTTTAAAAAAAGCCCTAAATTTTGTGAACTCATCAGCAAAGAAACAAGTATTCCAATTGCATGTACCTAACAATTCAAAACGAAAATGTCTAATCGGCCATGTGAAAAAGAAACGTGTTACTAACTTGATTTAAATGATTTTGATAATATACGAAGTATTCAAATTAATGAATCTCACTCATTTTTAATATTCTGTAAACTATGAATATACTTGCCGTTGTCGAGTTAAGTTTTGTTGGTTAAGATGTCTTGTTTTTTGTGAAGAGATATGTCATCTATGGAGTAGTAAAGTAAATACGAATTTGTGTGTGGCAAAACAATTATAACGAAGTTGAACCTGATGATGCTAAGGCGAGTTATTTTTTACAACAACTCATACATGATTTTCATAATAACATTCATAAATACTATCTTAATTCAATTTAAATTCAACATATTTTTATTCACGGGTTTGATCCATTGGAATGTTCATATTTGTCTATAGTATCACTATGTAGAGCCATATTAAAATCAGCCAAAATACAGTTTTTCGTTTCACATCTTCTATCCAAATCCTTTAAGCCTTTGAGAGACGCTCTTTCAGCATGGTCTCAAGCTTAATAGCATCAGCAGCGAATTTCCTGATTCCGTCAGACAATTTATCTGTTGCCATCGCATCCTCATTTAACATCCATCGGAATTTCTTCTCATCGATTTCAATCTTCTTGACTTCAAGTTTCTTGGCTGAAATTACGTACAGGAAAAATGAGTACTCTGAATTGATTCACCGCTATTGGAACAAAGAAGAAACAAGTTTTTTTCTTACCAGCAGCCTCATTTAGGTACTCAACAACGGTTTCATTACTGTTGCTAAGTTGCTCCAAGAGAGATGGTGAAATGGTCAACAAGTCGCAACCAGCCAAAGCTTTGATTTCTCCTAAAAGATCGAATAAGTTGAGTAAAGAAACCACTCACCAGAACTTTGTAGAGTGTTCATATATTCATGCATTTCGTTTGACGTAGACTCACCGTCATTACGGAAGGAAGCTCCCATCACAACAGTTTTGTAACCAAACTTCTTGTAATAATTGTAGATTTGAGTTACACTCTTCACGCCCGGATCATTTTGGGGCTCAAAGGTCTTGTGCTCAGTGTTGGCCACATACCAATCCAAAATTCGTCCAACGAATGGAGAAATCAAAGTGACCCCGGCTTCAGCACATGCCACGGCTTGTGCGAAGGAGAAGAGCAAAGTCAAGTTGCAGTGGATGTCATACTCCTCTTCCAAAACCCTGTCAAACATTCAAAACGTTTATGAATAATGGGTTATAACCCTCATTAACAAATTTCCAAAATTATTTCAACAATGAACTCGTTTCACAAATAAAGGTTTCCCGACTCTAATTTTAGATCATGTTAACATGCTAATTACAAACTGACACCGTGTACATTACAGCAACATAAAATCTCAGTCTGTTAGGGTGACAAAATTTGTAGAGTGGTGCGTAAGCAATCATCAACACGTGGCTGTGAAGCACGGTGTAAGGGAGTGCATGCAGTTATGTCACTTTAGATAAGAATAAAGTGTTAAGTGAGGTAATGGTAATGGTTACTTGATTTATATATACTTACTTGGCTGCTTGAATTCCTTCCCACGAGGAGCCCAACTTGATAAGAATCCTGTCTTTTGGAATACCAGCCTCCTTGTAGAGCTGAATAAACTTCTTGGCTTTAGCAATACTTGCTTCTTTATCAAATGACAGCCTTGCATCGACCTCAGTTGACACTCGGCCTGGAACGATCTTGAGGATTTCGACACCAAAAAGAACAAATAACTTGTCGGCTGCTGCTTCCACTTGTTCCTCAATAGTTCTAGATACAGAGAAATGCATTTACTTATAATTTTGCATGAAACGACTGACAAGAAGTTTTCGGAAACTTGAAATCTCAAGTTACCCATACTGCCAAAAAAATCATGAAAATAATTTTTTTTGTAAACGCACATTTATGCTCTACATATTACTTACTTTCCGTTTGCCTTTCCATACACAATAGCTTCGTCAATTAGACCCTGATACTGTGGCATCTTGGCCGCAGCCAAAATGAGGGAAGGATTCGTTGTAGCATCTGTGGGCTGGTACTTTTTAATGGCTATAAACGAGAAAATAAATAAATCAGTGTTTTTAGAAACAGGGAATTGAAGTCTATAAGAATTTTATACTCTGGAAATATATAAAACCAAAAACTTGTGTTTTAAATCTTAAACTTATATTTTCCAACCTTCAAAGTCACCAGTATCAGCGACCACAGTTGTAATAGCCTTAAGTTGTTCCAAAGTAGAGCCTGCCATCCTGCTTCGCTTCTTAGAGGGTTCTGTGCCTGACATGATAGTTTGCTTGAGACTTTCTTGACAAAACTTGATGCAAATACGATAAATTGGCCTTATCGTTCAAGCACTGCTAGGATTAATCAAAGTAGAAGAAGTGGGGTGATAGATAGCGGTTGCAGTAGTAGCACGTTAAGGTACGGTAGCCACAAAATAAAAATTCCAAACCTGCACACATAATGATAATATAAATGCAAACGAAAAATTTAGAAATGGTATGATCAGATCATGATTAAGGAAGTTGTATACCCATATTGCACACAAAACTGATGCATCATAGTTCATGTGGAAGACATGTATATAAAGTGTGGTTTTTTGGTTTATTTGCCTTCAAACCTTTTACTTATCCTTCCCATCTACATTGCTACTCCTATTTGCCTAGCTTTTATCGTTTATCCCAGTAAGTGTAGTTGATTTAATCATGAAACTTAATTGAGGTAAAACTTCTTTTGTCAATAAAGTCAATGGAAAACGTGACTTTGTGAGACGGACCATGGCTATATACTAAAATACAGGTAACTACGCTCAATAATATATTATATATTATGAAAAAATAATTGTTTAACATTTCATGTACTAATCAGCAACGCCTGCATGCCAAGCCAACATTGGTAATAAAAAGGGTGCACAGGTAGAGTGAATCATGAAACTAATCACAATGAATCTCATGAAAAATCATGAAAAACGGATTAAGTATAGATTGAAAAGGGGCTGATCTACTATTTCCATATAAAATACATTAGCTATGCATTGGATTGGAATCTTGCATGCGGCTTGTGTACAAGCCTCATGGTTTTGGGTACGTATCATTGAAGCATAAGTATGGGATCGTCTCACTGCTTCTAAGCATTCTGTATCTGCCCACAAAACCATTCTCGAAAAGGTCTTCAAGTGCATATTTAGTGGTATCGAATACAGTATTATACTTTGCTTGCTATACTGAATGCACAGCCGGCATGAAATTTTTCGTTGCAAATCAGCAAATGCGAAAAATTATGACTTACTTAAATTTCACTGGCATTATGAGACTAGTTAATCTTTTCCTTCTATGCATTTCTTTAGTCTTCAAAACCACTTCAATTTAAACTTAAATAATAATTGCCAAATCATTATTTAATTGAATTGACAAAATGCACTCAAGGTACTTCTCAATAGCCGGCAGTGCGGACTGGCGTTTGGCAATAAATTCGGCATCTAAACATTAATGACATTTGCTGACAGCATATGAGATGATAGGTTGCAACTACATAATTCAATCCAGACAGCAGTAAATTTTGTGAAAATCCTTATTACATTAAATTTTTTGCGTAACTGTCATTGCATTCGCCTTCAGTTGAATACTTTCAAACGAATGACCTTGTTACGACCAACCAACCACTGAGAGAGGCACCGGCGAGTGAATGTGATAAATCAATGAATAATTTACCATGAATGTCTTTCCTTTAAAATCATTGACAAGAAAATGAAGCCACATAAAATGCATTGCCGACAGTCAAGAGCTGCAGTTGCACTCAAGCAGAAAATGAAACTTAGCCTGCCAAATCACGTATGCAACAGCAAGGATGGAGTATTATGTAATAATAAACTGAATGGATTATTAAAATCAGCAAAGTTGCAGCAAAACTAAATCTACAGAAATATATATTAAATTTACCTGTCAACTGTTGTAGCTTGTAAAATTTTGCGCTTGAATTCGTTGGGTAAATGCTGGAACACAATTTTCTAAACAATTAAGTAAATGTGACAACAAGAATAAGAAACATTTAGTGTAGGTAGCTCCACTTAACACTTTCAGAGAACATCTAGAGGATACGGCATAAGCAACGTGCTTGAAAAAAGTCAACTTGGATTGGAAAATTTTGTTCAGTAACAAAAAAGGAAAGAGAAACGAACAGAAGTGGACGAATGAGAAGCCGAATGTGTACGAATAACTTGCATATTTAGGCATATAATGCACGTAGCTATATTATGGAGCCTGTCATTGCCAATGCTGTGAAAGACCTTATCTCTAGAAGGTTATAAAATGCACCTAGAAACCTTTTGCAGAGCATACAGCATGGATACTCAACTCATGGCGTAATAAGCACATAATAATATATGTGTTGCAGAGGCATATTGGCAACTTGGGTAATTTTTTCCTTCAGGCAATATGTATATAAAAAATGTATATATCATCGTGATTTGGTCTCATGATTATAATATGATGATGCCATGCTAAGTTCGGTTTGTAAGTTGAAGAGGTAGAGTGGTTTAATGGTTCTTCTTTACTGGATGGTTCGGCTGCTGAGCTAAATGTGAAGTGGAATACTCCACTCTCCGCTCTCATTTTCAATGCTCGACTGTAATCTCTCAGCTCTCCACAAAACCATTAAACATCATTATTAACATGAATCATCGTCATGGTATTGAGGCTGCAACCCTTTTGCTCTTGCACTGGGGAATCATGAAGACAATAATGTCTGGAGAGGCAATGACGCGTGATACTTTTCCTTCTGATATCTGTCATGTAAAGTATTGAACAGGTAGACGTATCTAAATCTAAATACGGCATACAATAATGCTTCGGGAGCTGTTGGCTTATACTCGTATTCATTTTGAAATTTGTAAGCAGCCTTACACTATTATGGGAGCTGTGAATAAATTATTAATTCTGAACGTTTAGCGTACAAAGCCAGTTTTTTTCTTGCAGAAGTGTCGCTCGCATAACTGTGAGGCTTTGCTTATGATTTGTACAGGAGGTTTTCATGTTTGCACGCTTCTTCCATTCAACTCAGACTTCGTAAAGGCTTCTAACTGGAGTTCATGACATTGGTTTCAATGATTTTTTATATTTGAAACTTCAAAAAACCCAATCTTTTAATCGTTAGACGAAAACAGAGAATTCTTAACGACACGGCAATACGAATGAAATTCATGTTCCATGAAAGTTCCATGTTCCAGTTTGTGAAATCTCTTTGAAATAATAGCTCTCGAAATCGGGTGCATTTTAAATCCGAATCAATGGCAATAAACATAAAAACCGTCATCTATTCAAACTTGATATGATCTCGAGTATGTTTTATATATTATTAAAGCTATATATTTGAACAGTTTTTTTTATTTAACAAACGTTTGTGCAAACCCTTTACATACAAAGTAAATATGGGATTATGTAAAAACAATAAACTTTCCAGAAACAAGTTCAACATAGCTGAAACATACACACCACTTTTCAAGTCTTAATTTTAAAGATATTTTGTACAGCATAGGTAGGTAAGTATGAGTTATGTCCAAAGGGATTCTTCCCAAATTGGTGACAAATTTACTGGGAGCTTTCCAATACTCCACCAACAACTTTGTGCAATTTGAATGTTTTCAGTTGTTTGTTTGTTATCGTAAATTTAAAAAACCGACACAGCATCAGATCGATAAATGAAATGAAACATTTTCAATTGGCAAATTATCGTATAATATCCTAGAAATATCTTAATTCACACAAACTTGGGAACGACTTTTCCATTCACAACGTCACAACTCATAAGTACCTTTCCGTATGGTACAAAACAACTTGAAGATTTAGACTTACTGGAAATGGCTATATTCTGAACCTTCCCACGTATTGTTTAAGCAGGATTCCGATTCATCCGTATTCTGCTTTCACTACCATTAGCACTTCAATGCAGGGACTCCCCAGGATTCTTCTTAGGGTGTCTTCCTTCTTGAACACGAAGTACCACAGCAAGACTGTTGGAAGGTAGCATGTCAATATCAGTAATGACAACTGTAACCAAAGTTGAGGGTGTGACATCGTACATGATTTTTGGTTCAAACAGATCATCTTCAATTTCAGAATGCTCAGGCATATACTCATCCAACGTGAAAAAATCTAATGGAGATCTATCACAGAACTTGAAAGTTTCACAGAGGAAAATTGCAGGTTTGTTGTAAGTGTCTGCTAATAATGCCAACTGTCCGGAACCAGATTGTGCCATCACACCACCGTTCGTGAACAACGCATGACCTCCCATAAGTAATTTCGTACATGATCGGATTTTGTAAAGTGCGCTAGAAAAGTTAACTATACTAACTCGCACAGTTTGGTTTGTAGTTGGCTTCTCTGTAACAAAAGAGAGAAATCGTCAAAAATTATTAAATACATTAATTGATTTTCAAAATACTTAAAAATGCAATAGATTGTAATTTCTTACTTAATTTTTCCAGTAAACCAGGAAGTTCAACCATTGTTTCTGGAGTTTGAATTAGAATCAGCTCGTATGAAATTCCTTCCTCCGCTGCTTTCACTAGTAAACTTGTCAGGGA